>CAUYPK010067369.1:0-65466 GCA_963574355.1 Loris lydekkerianus | reverse complement strand
TCTGGCAGCTTTCAGAATTTTCTCCTTCATATTAACTTTAGTGAAATTGATTATGATGTGTCTGGGGGATGTCTTATTCGAGTTGAGTCATGCTGGAGTTCTGAAACTGTCTGCTATCTGAATTTCAGAATCTCTTGGCATATCTGGAAAATTCTCCTTCATAATCTCATGGAGAAGAGACTCTGTGCCTTATGAAGCCACTTTGTCACTTTCGGGGATCTCTATAAGATGAATATTTGTGTTCTTCAAATTTAGCAGAAACTTTAAAAATGGCAGATGAAAGACCAACAAATATGAAAATATACGCATCATCTCTAATCATCAGAGAAATGCAAATCAAAACCCCTCTGAGATCTCACCTAACCCCCATGAGATTAGCCCCCATCACAAAGTCCCAAATCTGCAGATGCTGGTGTGGATGTGATGAGAGGAGAACACTGCTAGACTGCTGGAGGGACTTCAGGCTACTGCATCCTCTGTGGAAAGAACTATGGAGAATTTCAAAGAACTTCAAATCAAACTTCCATTTGATCCCACAATCTCATTACTGGGTATCTACCCAGAAGAACAAAAATCATTTTACCACAAGACATTTTCATCATAATGTCTACTGCAGCTCAGTTCACAACTGCCAAGTCATGGAAGCAACCCAAATGCCCATCAACTGGGGAGTGAATTAACAAACTGTGGTGTGTATATACTATGGAGTACTATTCAGCTATAAGAAAAGATTGAGACTTTATATCTTTTGTGATTACCTGGCTTCTTAGTAAAATATCTCAAGAATGGAATATATATATATATATATATATATATATATATATATATATTTTCAATGTACTCTATCCTAATATGAAACCAATATACTAACAACTACAGGCCCACACAAAAGATAAAACACAAGTATAATCTAGTAAGGGGCAGTGGAGAGGAGGAAGAGTGCAGGAGGTAGGAGAGAGGGCCATTGGTGGCATCTTATCTGATGCGCACAATGTGAGGGTGTTTGTTCAGCATGTCACCTGGGTGAAGGGCTCAACTACAACTTAAACTTTATCTTGAATTGAAAATGATGTAACCTAAACACTTATCTCATATTAATTTGAAATAATAAGAAAATGTGAATGCATGAGAGGATATGGGAGATCTGTCCATAGAGTCATACATTAAGAATATTTGCAAAATTAAAAAACATCGCCACATTTCTCATTAATTTTGGTTTTAGTTTTGGAAATTTTAGTAATTTCTATAAAAATTTTTTCCTTCCTTCCTTCCTTCTTTCCTTCCTTCCTTCCTTCCTTCCTTCCTTCCTTCCTTCCTTCCTTCCTTCCCGAGTCCTCTCTATTACCCAGGCTAGACCGTCCTGGCGTCATAGCTCACAGGCAACCTCAAACTCTTGAGTTCACATGATCCTCCTGCCTTGGCCTCCCCAGTAGCTGGACTACAGGTGGGCACCACCATACTCAGCTAATTTATCCTACTTTTAGTAGAGACAGGGCCTCTACCTTGCTCAGGCTAGTCTCAAACCCCTGAGCTGAAGTAATCCTCTCACCTGGCCTCGGTCTACAAGAGTGCTAGCATTACACTCACCCAGGGCTGGGTGAGAGATACTGCACCCACCTTTGTTTACTATTCTTTGTAAATGAATTAGCAAATAAGCATTTTAACATTTATCAGTTTTTATTTCTAATGTAATAAATATGGATAGAAACAACCATTATAAATGAAGATTATGGAAACTTTTCTTTTAAAAGTGAAAAAAGATCCTTAAAGCAAAAAATGTGAGTGTTGCTGTTCTATAATAGCTTTTCTTTCTTTCTTTCTTTCTTTTTTTTTTTTTTTCAGTTTTTGGGCGGGGCTGGGTTTGAACCTACCACCTCTGGCTTATGGGGCTGGCTCCCTACTCCTTTGAGCCACAGGCACTGCCATTTATTTTCCTTTTCTAAACTTATTTGGATCATTCATGGATACTCTGCTACACATAAAATTCTGTGTACTAACTACTATTAAAAATACACAAATATGCATATGCAAATTTGCATGTAATTTGAGGGGCACTGAGAACCCCTGGAAATTTCTGTATGTAGTTCCCTGATGTAGAAATTCTAAATATCAACAATCTATCAGAGAGAGACTTCTCTCTGTTGCTTGGGTTAGAGTATAGTGGTATCATCGCAGCTCACTGCAGCCTCTAATTCTTGGGTTGAGCAATCCTCCTATCCAAGCCTCCCAAGTAGCTAGGACTACAGATGTGCACTACCATGCTTGGCCAATGTTTCTATTTTCTGTAGGGATGGGGGTCTCATCTTGTTGCTGAGGCTGGTTTCAAACTCCTGGCCTTTAGTGATCCTCCTGCCTCTGCCTGCCAAATGCAATGATTCCAAGCATGAGGCACTATGCCTGGCCAAAAGCCCTTTTTGTCTCTCACACACCTAGGCAATATTTTCTCTGTCTAAATGATCCCCCAGGTCAGCTACCAAGCAACTAGAGACCACCTCCCTAGCTGAAATTGCTTAACAATTTAAACTAGCCAAGCTTAAACAGTTGACTCTTTCCTGCCTTTCCTCTCCGTAAGAACCCTGTAAAGGCTGAGCCTACTCCTCCCTCTCCTGCTTCTCTGCCTCTTACCAGTGCCTACGGCTTCCTCTGCAGCTCTGGATGTTGTAAGGCAATCCTTTTTTTGGAGAAAATGTACCAAATTCTTCTTCAATGACATTGACTCTCCATGTCCTCACTCAGTGGTACCAATAAATTAAATCCTGGGTATAATATTAGGACAGGAGAGAGGATGGGAGAGTGTTCCCAATGAAGTTCAGATGTTTTTATAACTGTCCTTTTGGAGGGAAGGGGGAAGTTGAGGAGTACAGGTAATTCTGTTTAGAGGGAACAAATGATGCTGCGGAGGATAAATGGATGGGGGAAATAGATTGACGTATACATGATTCTCCTTACTAACTGAATTATCTAAGCAGATTAAACTAACCTGAGAGACAAGTATTATATTTAAATTATTTGTGCTACATCTTATTGATTCCTTGGTCCTCCTTTCTGCAATATATTGAGATAACACAGCAGGAAGAAACATCAGTTGCCCCATTGCTCTTTTGCTAGGTCAGTGTAGTTTATGCAGATAGAGGCAAAGCTCCTTCTGATGGTTTTTGATCTTTATAATCTTTATCTGGTAGCGCAAAATATTCTTTATTCCAAGGAGTTACATCTTGCGGTAAAATTTACAGCTTTTTCATAGTCAAAAATTCAGCTAATAATTTTATTATCCATCGTATTCTTCACTTTATTATAATTTCCTAATGCTATCATTTCTTTATATTTACTGATAATGTTTTCTCATATTGAGTTTTTTCTCATTCATTGAGCTATTTAATTATCAGAAATATGGTTCTTACTGGGGAAAAAAAAAAAAAACAGATAAAATGCTAAATTCATTCCCTTTATCACTACATTGAATTTTGTTTAAGGGTGTCTGAGCTGGTAATTTAGTGGGAAAAATGTCCTGATGCAAGAACATATGAGTTACTGCTAGTTTACTATGATGTGCCTGCCACCTTAGAGAATAGTACTGGAAGGAACACTTAGGTAGGAAAAGATGGAAAGCAAATATGCCCATTATCAATCTGACTGCCATTTGCAATGAGCAAGCCTATCACTAGTTTGGTTTTTGAGAGGCTATATCAACTACTTTGTTTTAGAAACATCTGTGTAAGGGAAGAAAGGATAATTTATCAACCAGCTTCCATAGCCCATTATTCAAAGGCTTATTACTTGCATGAGTCCAAGCAGTTCTCATAGTATCTAATGACTCTGTGGCAAAGGAAACCTCCAGGCCAGAAGGCAAGATGCACAGAACATAGGGAAATTGAGTTACTGTTGGCTTGTGCACCTAGGGGGTTAGCCATTGATACCTCTATGACAAAACAAGTGGACAAGAGCCTCACATGGACACGTAGCTGAGAGGATCAAAGCTGGGAGCTGATGACAGACTGACACAAACTCTCATCTCTAATTCACAAACTAATTTTATTTCTGGCATGCTTACTCTCTCCGACTGCTTCTCTTTCATTCTCCTCCCCCCTCCCCCATCCTTACAGACTACTGAATTTTATACAGATAATGTTTCAATTAACTATGATCACTACTTGTTAATGGGCAAGTCACCACACTGTTGTTCACTGCAGATGGCTTCAAGAAGGCTCTGTTTCCATTAACACAGCCCTGCACGTTCTTGAAAATTTTCTTTAAAAAAAAAAAAAAAAAAAAAAAATTCCCAGGAATCTTTGTATTCTTTCTGCCTCGGATTTAGAATCAGCCACTTTTCTAAGGAACTCGAGTTCTTTTTAGTACAGAATGGCATCAAGAAATGAATTCTCAGGGTTAGAGCTACTCATTACTACTAAAATGACATTGTTTCCAGGCCATCCTGAGAAATATAGCTAATATGTATTTAGAAGATACATTTTAAAATAATGACTTTGTATCAACAAATTTAATTTTACCATGTTAGTGGCTGACTTACATTTTTTGATTTGTGTCTGTCTTTGCTAGCACCAGAAAGCTAGACACAAGATAATTAATATGCTTACTTGCTTTATCCTACTGTTATTAAAGAATAATCTCAAGATAATAGTTTCAAGAGAGCTAAACATACTACTATTAATAACAATGAAATGAAATATTCTTTTATTTGTGTGCCTTCTTTGCCTTTAAGCATGTACAGTCAAAGGTGTAAATGCTATAAATGCCATTCTTTGTGTAGTTAGCTCTCAAATTGATCTATGATTGGGTTTGTTTCCCTTTACTTTCCATTTTAGAGAAGTGTTTTTGACTAGTTATGCATTGATAGAATCTACACGTTAAAATGATATAGCGAGGCGTACGGAGAGCGTTTTGCTTTTCATCCCTGATTTAGTCGCTCTGACCCGCCCTTCGGTTTCTTATTAGTAAATTTCCTCGCGGACCCGCGGTCTGGGCTCAGCAGGTGGGAGGTGAGACGTGAGCGCTGCCTGCAGAGCAGAGGACCCGGTTGGAGAAGCTGTCTGGGATTCTCAGCTCAAGCGCTCCCTCTTCTGTTAGGTCTTGGGCAGTTTATTTAATAAAGGCTTGCGTTTTTCCTGCTGGTGAGGTTTTTTTCCTTCACATTTCCTATCATTTCCTCTTGCTTTCAGGCTTCTTGCGTTCATTCTCAGACCTCGCCACAGCAGGGGACTTCCCCTCCAGGAGGCCATTGCATTCGCTGTCGTTTTGGGGTTCTGCCACTGTTCCTGCTGTTTCTGTATCTCTCCACTTCTCACCAAAGCGGCCATTCTGATGTCCCCTGCGCTCTGCAGTTGCAATTTCCACGTCTGTGGCCTCAAGAACTCCCTCCCCAGGTCCCCACGTGTACACCTTCATTAACCATTGGGCAAAGGGTGTCTGCGGAATTTCTCTGCCTGGAAGTATTGATTGTTTTATTATCGTTGGTGAAAGAACTCAGGAAATTTCACCCCAAAATATGACTCCTTATTATAAAAAGCATTGGGAATTTAAGGCTGTTAGAGATTAATAGACCCTTGGAAGAGGCTTTCCTTCCAATAGCAGACACTGGGCTGACCTGATCACAAAATCCAGGGGGGCAATTATTTCCCTTCGTCTCCTTATCTCAATTCATTCAGGAAAGAAGATCAATACCACAGCAGACCCGGCATAAATTATTTTATTTTATTTATTTATTTTTTTTATTAAATCATAGCTGTGTACATTGATATGATCATGGGGCATCATATACTAGCTTCATAAACCATTTGACACATTTTCATCCCAATATTCAACATAGCCAACACAATACTTGTCACTCAAGTTAATTTAGAAGTCAGTCTGTCTCCCACATCCGTTTGTCACCCCTAAACAAAATTACTTACATGCCTTGTTTCCCCTCGCTTCCAAAAAAACAGGTACAAAACATATCTGAAGTTCTTTGGGGTGCTAAGTAATCACTCTGTGAGTCTCCCCATGCCCATGGTAAGTAAACCTTTCTCTTACAATCTGCCTTGTGAGTTGGTTTTTCAGTGACCTTTGGGAGGGGAGGACAAGTTTCCTTTCACCCCCTACATTGGCATTAGTCCTATAGGATTCTTTAAAGGATTTTTGTTTTGTTTTGTTTTGTTTTGTTTTGTTTTATAGGATTTTCAAAGAGAAAATATGAGGAAATTGGAGCTAAACCTATAGCCATGCTCTTGTAAGAGCACACAGCTCTCTCAAGGATTTCTCAAGGCATTTAACATTGGCGTTCTTCCTCTTACCTGTTTCATGTTTAGGGATCAGCCACTAATATAAAATTATGACCACTCCTAGAGTAAAGTCAAGGCAAGAAGCTGAAAACACTCTGCTTTTACTCAAGTAGTTTCTTGAGGGACCCAACTAAAGTACCCTCAACTCTGGTGTGGTATGGTAAATGTCTGCAAATTAAGAAAAAAAAACGCTGGGCACCAAAGTGGATTTAGGGGTCAATGTGTATATCTAACATCTGAAAGTGTTTCACACTCAGCTCTTCCTTCAGAGGCCTAAATGAACTCTCAAGTTTCTCAGAAATGTTTTCGCATTTTTAAAGAATACAAACATGTCAAGTTTGGGAACCCATGTGATGTTGAAATGATTCTATTTAAAACACCTATGGAGCATATGGCAAGGGTACTTGTCAAATATATTAAGAGTTGAGTAAAGGGCAGCACATATGGCTCAGTGGGTTAGGGCACCAACCCCATATACCAAGGGTGGTGGGTTCAAAGCTGGCCTGGCCAAGCTACAACAAAAAATAGATGGGCATTGCGGCAGGCACCTGTAGTCCCAGCTACTCAGGAGGCTGAGGCAAAAGAATTGCCTAAGCCCAAGAGCTGGAGGTTGGTATGAACTGTGACACCACAGCACTCTACTGAGGGCAACAAAGTGAGTCTCTGTCTCTACAAAAAAAAAAGAGTTGAGTATAAATGTCTTAACACAATAAGTAAATGAGATGAAGGCTATGTTAACCAGTTTGATGTAAGCATTCCAAATTGTATATAAAATCAGCACATTGTACCCCATAAATGCATTAACATACACAGTTATGATTTAATTTAAAAAAAAAAAAAAAAAACTGTTAAGAGGGAATAAAAAGACCTATACATTTTAAGGTGATAATTTCTTGCAATGATTTCCTAAATTATTAAAAAGTAGTAGTGAAGGCGGCGCCTGTGGCTCAGTGAGTAGAGCACCGGCCCCATATGCCGAGGGTGGCAGGTTCAAACCCAGCTCCAGTCAAACTGCAACAAAAAAATAGCCAGGCGTTGTGGCGGGTGCCTGTAGTCCCAGCTACTCGGGAGGCTTAGGCAAGAGAATCGCTTAAGCTCAGGAGCTGGAGGTTGCTGTGAGCTGTGTGATGCCACAGCACTCCACCAAAGGGCTATAAAGTGAGACTCTGTCTCTAAAAAAAAAAAAAAAAAAAGGTAGTAGTGGTTCAGCTCTAGCCCAGAGAAACAGAACACGCTAATTGGAATATGTAGCACATTGAAGATTTATTGTACCAAGCTTTTTATTTTTTTTTATTCAGTTTTTAGTTTCAAAAGCTAGGGTGATTTTACCTGACAATTTGTTAAAAGAAAAATAAAAATAGAGGACATTTTTTCCAGAAATATGAACATAGACAATTTTGAAAATTATTTTCAAAGCAATTTTAGGATCGACTGTTATTCTACATCCTCTGAGAAGCAGATACAAAGACATAATTATACGTACAAGAGATTTATTAGGGGCATTCTAGGTGAAGGTTAATGAGGAGGGAACTACAGGAAGCAATTGATGTGTAGTTGATCCATGTGGAAGAGGAAGGAGAAAAGATGTTTGTAGAGAAGCATCTTACCCTGCGGTGCAGTTCTGAGAAATTTCATCAAGGATATCATGGAGTTCTGCAACCAAAATCACCCCTGCCCCCAGGAACAGGGGCACAGCCACTGCTGGGCACAGCCACTGCCTGTGAGCTGCTAGTGGGAAGTGTGATCTTGGGATGAACTGGGTGCTGGTTGGTTCAGAGCACAGTCCCTGCAGCCCTAAGTGAATTCCTCTCCCAGCAGTCAAATAGCTCATTTTTATTTATCTAAAGTAAAGAAAGCACATTAAGCTACCCATGTCTAAATTATAGCATATCATCCCTATTTTATGCAAAAATCCAAACTCAAATGCAAAACATGTCTACTTAGAAGATATGCCAACAAGAAGAATAAAAGCTACTGCTTTGTTCTGTATATTAAAATGTGGCTGTGGTCTAAAAAGTTAGGTATTTCGAACTATTCCCAGGGATCAAGTTGGAAATGAAGATCATTAACTTCATGAAAGGGAAAAGCATGTGACTACCTCTGATCATAGAAGTGTTGGTTCTTTTTTAAAATTGTTATAATTACTATCCTGGCCATATGAGAAAAGGGCTTTGAAGAACAGCAGCGTGCATGATTGATGGGATTCTTTCTCTAGACCATAAGAGTACCCTATGTGTTAGATTTTTTTTATTTCCAAATGACTTTAGTCACTGGGAATGGAAATACAGGGTGTCCCCAAATTTTACAAAATATTTACAAAGTACTCTCCATGTGTTGGCCACCTCTTTGCAAAATTTTGTAATGAACACTTTGTAAATAAAGCTAAGTTTAGCTACAATTTCCCATTTTTCCCTATGTATGGCTACTTTACGGGCGACTTTTGGGATATTCTTTATTAAGAGGTACCCCGGGGGTACCTGTGTTCCTAACAATACAATTCCCCACAAACTTTCATCACCCAGTTAACCTTTCAGCTGATGTTTGTTTCAGATCAGTGGATTTAGGGTGCTAGGGATTATACTGAAAGCAATACACTTTATGAGTATCTCTAATCATATGCTCAGGGAAATGAATCCCTTGGTCAGTAGTGTGGAATATCATGATGGTGAAGAAGGCATTGCTTAAGTTCATAGACGATGTGTTTGGCAGAAGCATGAAGGCACATCTGTTTCTGGAGTAAGTGCCTATTCCTTGGAGAACAAAGCACGGCTCCTCTGTTCATGGGAAAAACAAACAAACAAACAAACAAACAAACCCAAACAGATAGTTGCCCTGAAGGAACCACACTAGCAGGGGTTTCCCTGTAGATGGACTTCACAGACCCCATCCTGCTCCCCACCAGTTCATTGTCCATCTTCCTCAAGTAGAGTCATTTGCATTCAAGTAGGTTTCTTATACATTGGGCACTTATCTGTGGCAGGCTTTAGGCCTTTCTAAAAGCCTAATCATTTTATTCAGAATATCTCAGTTGGGGGTTGCAGAAATGATTATGACTTATATTAGAGCAGAGACAATAATAGAGAAAAGCTGTAAAAATTATATTTTCATTTAAATCTCCATCAGCAAAAAATTATTGTATGTATGTATATATGTAGGGGGTGGTGTGTGTGTGTGTCTGTGTTTGATTTAAAAATAAGTCTCTTTTCTCAGGTTTAACTTGAGTCAGAAACACTTGGCCCCTTTAAATGGACCAAATCTTATCTGATGTGTTATGCATGAAATTGTGTTACCTAAAATATATATGTTAAAGTTGTAACCCCAAGTTCATCAGAATGTAATCATATTGGAAAAAGTTCTGTAAGGATATGACTAAGTTAAAATTATAGTGTAGGGTGAAACCTATTCCCTTAATACTGTTGTTCTCATAAGAAAAAATTAGGACACAGAAAGAGAAATGACAGACATACAGGCAGGTAAGGCTTCAACCATGTTGGCGAGACAGCCAGGAAGGGGCCATCTGCAAGACAAGGAGGGAGGCTTAAAAGACACTAACCCTGCCAGCACTTTGTTCTCAGACTTTTAGCCTCCAGAGCTATGAAAAAATAAATGTCTGTTGTTTAAGCCTCCCAGCCTGTTTTGGCAGCCCCAGCCCTAGCAAACTGGTATACTACATGTCTGGTACTGACAAGGTAATAGATACATTTTTTTCCTTGCAAGGCCACGAGCTATTTGGGTTTAGTGACTATGTCTTTTCATTTTGCACTTTACACAGCAGCATGTGAAGACATGGTCACTCTTCAATAAATATGTGTTAAGTTCATAATAAAAAGGAAAGACCATTAAGCTTGTAATGCAGTAACTTTTAAGTGATAAATAAGTATTTTAAATAAAAATCAATTTGGAATAGCATAGCCATTAAATTTTGAAGGTTATATATTTGGAAAAAGCATTAAATTTTTAAAAATATTGTCAAAAACAAATGTTGCATGAAAATAAGAAAAATAAAAATCATAAAGCCTTTTTTTTCCCCTCAAACCGTTGCTAACTATTTATTTGGAAAGAAACAGCAAATTTCTCTTCTTCACATACATTTGGGTTAGAATCATGAAGCAGTTACATGTTATTTTTTCTTCACTTTCTATTCAAAATTTCATCCACCTTTCAGTTATTGAAGTATTTATTAAGTAATGCCTATTTACCAGTTACTAGAATTAGAAAATTAAAGAAATAGCCCTAGACTGCACAAGATAGCACTAGACAGCAGCAGGGCATAGACATTGGGGGGGGGGGGGGGAGGGCAGCGTAGATCAGCAGGTACACAAAGTCAGCTTTGCATTCTGTGTCAAGACCTAGTTTCAAAAACACATTCTGATCTATTTCTCTTCTCTTTTTTTTTTTGCAGTTTTTGGCCAAGCTGGGTTTGAACCCAACACTTCTGGCATATGGGGCCAGCATCCTACTCCTTTGAGCCACAGGTACTGCCCTATGTCTCTCTCTTTTCTTTTTTTTTTAGCTCGTAACACTTTAGATACATCTGTTACAGCACTTTTCCTTGGTACTGGAAGTATTTCTTTAACACTGTGCCTTTTCCCATTTGGATAGAAGTCCAAAAGATGGATCTTGGCTTATTTCATTTTCTACGTCCACAATTAATACCATGTCTGGAAAAGAGTTCAACTTCAATAAAGACTCAGTAGAAATAAATGTGTTGAATGAACAGTATATGAGGAAAAACTAAGTTATATGTCAGAGTAGATTGTTTTAAAATACTAGTAAGACATGAACCCAAAAATCTTGGAAAAATATCTGGTAAAACAGTATTCTGTCAATATGTTAGCACATCTCTAATTGTTTCTCTGACTGACCACATACACTTACATGGGTAAAAAATAGAAATATCATATAATATCTGATTTGAATTGATTTAACTATATCTGACCACATATACTTACGATAGAAATATCGTATAATGTCTGATATGAACTGATTTAACTATAAACTTTTATTGTATAAAAGTTAACTATAAACTATAAAATTTTATTGTCTGGAGGGCTGACTTTTAAGGAAATTTTATAAAGGCTAACAAGTAAATAATTCCACTTATTAATTAGAGTACTTCAGAAATTTGTCCCAAAAATGATGTACTTTTGGAAGGACAAAATGAATGTTCTGTATGAAGAAATCACAATTACAGCTAAACAGTTGACAAGTCATAAAATAATATATTCATTCCATAAAGTTGCCCTAAAATTTCAATTTCAGCTTCAGCAATCTGTGTTCATGGGGAATATATTTAATTCATATGAGCAAATGCTTCTTTAAAAAAATTCACTGATTGATATTGGGTGACGTTTTCTCTAAAACTTCTAAACATAATAATCCAATGTACAGATTCTTTATAGCTACTGAATAGAAATAATAGAAGTATACCATATCAGTTTTCATCATTTTTCTCATACTTAAAATCGAAAGAGCATCTGAAAAAAATAGATTTCAAAAAGAACTGAGATGAAACCCAATAATTTTAAAAAATACACTGCAGTTAGAAATCAGAACTGAGATGCACCATCTAACTCAATTTAAAGGTGAGAATTAACTTCCCCCATGCGTGTGTGTGTGTGTGTGTGTGTGTGTTAGCCCTCAGTGAACAAGTTGACTATAACCTGTCTCTTCAGATCCATCTAATGCCACTTATTTTTGCATTTAACATGAACAGCTACAGTGATTTTTTTTTTTTTTTTTTTTTATTAAATCATAGCTATGTACAATGGTATGATCATGGGGCATCATACATTAGTTTCACAGACCGGTTGACACGTTTATATAACATTGGTTAACATAGCCTTCCTGGCAATTTCACAATTGTGTTGAGACATTTACATTCTACATTTACTAAGTTTTACATATACCATTGTAAGATGCACCACAAGTGTATTTTCACCAATCCCCCTCCTTCCACCCCCCTCATTGACACTTCTGGAACTCTCTGTATCTTTATGCAATTTTGTTTACCATGACAATAACCAAAAAGGTTGATTGAAAATCTTCTGTCTCCCATTTCACTGAGATTTTACAATAGCTAGTACTCTAGCCAAAACCTCTACAACTTTTTTTTTTTTTTTTTTTTTAATAGAGACTCACTCTGTTGCCCAGGCTAGCGTGCCCTGGCATCATCCTAGCTCACAGCAACCTCAGAGTCCCTACCTCTTTTTTCAGCCTCCCAAGTATCTGGGAACACTGCCACAATGCCCTGCTAATTTTTCTATTCTTAGTAGAGATGGGGTTTCACTCTTGCTCAAGCTAATCTTGAACTAGTGAGCTTAAGTGATCTTCCCACCTCGGCCTCCTAGAGTGCTGGGATTACAGGCATGAGCCACCTGACCTGGCCACTAGAACAATTTTTTCAGGGTAATTTAGTTTTTATTTTATTTTGTTGGATAAAAGAGAACATGGCATTTTATGCTTAGGAAAGTATTTAAGTGCAATTAATTGTTGCACTTGTCTCTCTTTACATTTGAATCAAAGACCACAGAGCTTTGCTAACAAAAAGCACAGGGGAAGTTTCTGTCTAGCATGTTTAAGTCACAGTGTTGTGCCACGGAGTTCCACAAAGACCACACTGCCAAGCAAGTCAAATTTACAGCAGAGTGTTTTTATTGAAGAACCAGCCAGCGACTGCCTCAGTGTCCCAACATGGGGTTTCTGAGAGCAGCGCCAAAAGCTTAAGGGGTCGGGTTTTAAGGATTGGTCTGCATCCTGGTTGGCACGCAGCCTGTCCAGGTGCATTCGGGTGGGGTAGCAAGTAAGCATTGTACAGAAGCAGAATTTTGTGGTTAGTTAGCTATACGTCATACATCTTTGTTTTAATATTTTCCCACACATTTTAGTTCCAGTATTCTTTCCACCTGGCATTGTTTAAAGGTCTGTTCATTTCCCAGGGAGTTAGTCAAGTTAGTGACTACTTTCCCATCTATCTTGGGAGTGAACCAGACTTACTCCATTTGTTGAGGGCAAGCAGCCCAGGAATTTGCCAGGAGTTAACTGGTATTTTTCTACTCTAGCCTAAGCCTAACAACAGGACAGAGTAGGTGCTAGTACTATTAGGAACCCAGAGGAGGTCCAAAGAGGCTGCCTCATCCATGGGCCTTACTGACAGAAAACCACCTGGCAGTGAGCATCACCTCACCTCTTCCTCTGTGAGTCTACTGTCGATTTAGGTAGCTTCTTAGATTTGCTGATTACTGCCTCTTGCAGATCCACTTTTCCATGGGTCTTTAAAATCAAGCCAGTGAACACATCCATCATCTCAAACACTTAACACTTTTTGTGGTGAGAGCATCTGAAATTCATTCTCTTATCAATGTTTAAAGCAGAATACTCTATTATTAACTGTATTTGTTATGGTATGTAATAGAACTAAAACAAAATAAAACTTGACCTGCTGTGTACATGTTTTCTGAACATTATTTGGGATGACTCAATAATCTGCTCCAAATTTAATAACATGGAAGTTAGAGGTCTGAAAAAAATGATGTGCAAAAAATGATGTACTTTTGGAAGGACAAAATGAATGTTCTGAATGAAGAAACCATTGTAGGGCCATAAGTAGGGCCATTTATTTCATAGACTTTCTCTTTGTCACGTGTAATTTACTTAAATAACAATAAGCAATTGAAATTTGTTAAATAATAATTTAATAGGAACCAGATGCTATATTGAATGGCTTTAGACGTGATGTTTAATGATAATAACCTTGCAATGTTAGTACTATGATTAAATAAGGTACTAACTGTTGGTAAAAATGGTTACAAAATTCTGTGACTACGCTAAATATCATTGTCATGCAACTTAATTGAATGGACTGTATGTATGCATACTACATTTCAAAACATTCTAGTGCAACACTATTCTCTCTGGATCTTTGACATGTTCTGCTTGATTTTGGTAGACCTGACCTAGTTCTTAGAAATGGAAAATGGAGTGGGTGGCACCTGTGGCTCAAAGGAGTAGGGCACCGACCCTATATACCAGAGTTAGTGGGTTCAAACCTGGCCCCGGCCAAAAACTGGAGAGAAGAGGGGGGAGGGGAGGGGAGAGGAGGGGAGAGGAGGGGAGAGGAGGGGAGAGGAGAGGAGAGGAGAGGAGAATCAATTTTTGCTTGCAACCCTCATGGAAGGACTGACTGCATTCTTATTCTTAGGTTCCATGGCACTCCTTGTACATATAAAACTTTGAAACAAATTCTTATTTGTTTTGTAGGTTGGGTTAAGATATGTTGCTTCTATTTAAAAGAGTAACACTTTCGAACTCATTTTTGCATCTTCAAAGAAGTAGGGATCTAATTATAAAAGTGTGGATGTCAGTCCCTTTCGGATAGGACCTCAAAATTTTAAAAATTCTAATTTAATATCTGGTCTTGTTGTTCTTGTTAGCATGTGCATCCTTTATACCCTACATGGTATATTTACCTCTACAGTTTCCTGCTAAAATATTGGTCATGGATATCATCAGCTTTATTGTAACACAGTGAGTATGATTTTCTAGGTATAATTGGAAAGTTGTAAATTATAGTTAGTCTTCTTAACCTTCTAATTTGTTTGGCAAATTGAGAGCCAGCTGAGGCTCAAATGGGAGTGTAGAAAGCAATACAGTGCAACTTATCCTAAATATAAAGAAATCAAGGCCTGAAGAGGTACAGTTAGTCCACTTCATTCAACACTCTTAGTACCTGACCACATTCACCACTGACCTTGCATTGTGGATGTTTTTAGACATGAGACATTTTTGCTAATTATCACCATAGAGTAAATCGTATTCTCTAAATGTATCTATTTTCCTTCTACTGGAGCTAGTCATTTTCACAGAGGTTTCTAAGTTTCAGGGGAAAATTAGAATATTGAAACCTTGTGCTATTACATTTGATGTGAATAAAGTTCTTAAACTGCTTTCTTTCTAATTAGAACAAACTCTGGGGATCAGAAGAAAGATGAATATTATGTACCATAAAATTCCACTGAAGTAGAACAGTACTTTAATTATATTCAATGAATTATTAAATATTTTTCTGAAAGAAAGGCTACATGGTGTAGTCAGTGGAAAATTCATGAGAAAAAGACAGTTGAGAGCTGTGTTTACATCTACCAGTGCCACGAAGTGGCTAGGTGCTAGGAGGAATGGAAACGGAGAAAAGAATAAGTGATTTCAAAAGTCACTTCCCGCTGTTAAGCTCCTTTTAATGATAATAAGGACTAAAGTTTTAAGGTATTTCCCAGGACAAGTTTTATGTTTTATTCATCTCTTTTAAACAGTGCAATTTTACAACTTCATTTACCTTTTTACGGTTTTAATTCCTATAACTGTAGGCCCATTGAAGCAACTTAAAGTCAGATCAAATCGTTTTTAAATGACTGATAATCAAATCATCGATTACAGACGTGGTTCCACTGCAGTGGTGTTCATTTGCATGATGAACCTCCTAATCATTGTTTTAGTATGTACAATAAAGCTCCACCAGCCCTAAGCATTGACATTTGCCAGGATGGTCCAATATGACTTAATTTACTTATTTTTCACAGCTATTATATCTCTACTTGAAAACTAGATTAGTTTATTTTTAGTAGTACTCTTAGGGAAGTAATTAGTGTTCTAAATTTAAATTAAATTTAGTATCCCCCAGGAGAAGCTGAAGTATATAATGTTAATTTGTTTGTGTTTATGTAGTTCAGCTTTAATTAGTGAGTTCAGTCAATTTCTAATGGACTCTCTGTAAAATGATAGTGTTTGACGAAATTGCCCTTGCATAATTAGAGATGGTTATCATAGAGAAATATTTTAGTTCATAAATTAACAATTTTATCCTGGATCATTATATTCATTGAGTTAAAGTCATATAAGTTTTAAAATTTAATGGTATGCATTACACAGGGTGGACATAAAGTTCATGTGCAATTTAAAACAGTTTACCATAGTAAATTGTGCATGAACTTTCTGGACACCCTATATTATTTAAAAAAAACAAAAACAAAAACAGAATCAGCTATTTTCACAAAATAAAAATTTTATTAATTTAGCCTTCTTTAATTTATTAAAAAATTAAAATAGTTTAGTTAATTAATTACAAAATAGCTAAGCTCATTCTAAAAAATTCATAGTTTTGCTAATTGGAATAATTTGAATAATATTCAGCTGTTTAATTTTGTGAAGCTTAAATAGTATAGCAGTCCTTTACAATGAAAGATTTCTAGCATAAAAGCTACATGAAATCTAGGCATTTGGAAATAGACTGTTGACATTAACAGTTTGAAAAAAAATAAAGACCTCTGAAATCACTTTCTTTTTTTTTTTTTTTTATTAAATCATAGCTGTGCACATCGATATGATCATGGGGCATCATACACTAGTTTCATAAACCGTTTGACACATTTTCATCACACCGGTCTACATAGCCTTCCTGGCGTTTTTTTAAGTTGTTGTGCCAAGACATTTACATTCTACATTTACTAAGTTTCACATATATCCTTGCAAGATGCACTGCATCACTTTCTTCAAGTGCCTTCTCAAACTTAGTAGAAGATTATGGCCCAATAAACTAACGTACATGTTTATAGGGATTCTGTGCTTATGTGAAGTAGTGCCATATCTCTGTTCTCAATCATTTTGTCTACTTTTATTGCAAAACTACATTTAAAATGGGTTCTCAGTGCTGCCTAAAGTGTTAGGTCAAGTCTAGGTCACCTTTTAACAATTAAAATAAAACTTAAGACTAAAAATCTTTTTCTCGATATTAACACTCATTCTCAGAAACACACATAAAATTTGATGAATTTAAAAAATGACGGGAAAAATACACAATAAACAGCTATGTATTTTTTCTTTTCTAAAAATTTCATATTTATATGAAGATGCAAATGTTTAGGCTGCATTGTTTTTGTTTCCAAAGTATAAGTGGTAGTTGAATCCTTTACCTAAGAGTGTGCTGTATACTCCAACATTGATCATGTTGAACGTTTGAATTTCATAATTGTAATATCTTACATGTTAAAATGTCTTCCATTTATATTTTAATTGTCTCATTACAACTATGACATTTAAATAAGCAAAAAATTTCTTTTTGCTTTTCCTTTTGTTTTTTAGGATTTAGGAATAAAATACTTTGTAATCATTTAAATGATCTAATCTTAAACATCGGTTAACAAAATTGCTAGCCAGAAATTGTGACAGGTGCCTGCAGTCCCAGCTACTCAGGAGGCTGAGGCAAGAGGTTCACATGAGCTCAAGAGTTTGAGGCTGCTGTGAGCAATCACAATGGCATCACAGTGCCTTACCCTAGGCAACAGAGTGAGACTCTGTCTTTTAAATAAAAAGTATTTTTTTTTCCTTTTTCAAAGGGAAAGATGAACTATGTAAAAATACTGTAGTCTTTAATATTCAACAGAAAACTTTAATGGCTTTAAGTATATAATTATGCAATCATTTTCCAAACTGTTCAAGTTTATGTAAATTTTTAATAACATGTAAGGCTCAGTGGTTCATACCGTAATCCTAGTTCAGAATCTGAGACAGTAGGATAGCTTTAGCTCAGAAATTTGAGACCAGCATGGGCAACATAGCCAGACACTACGTCTAACTAAAAGTTCAACAACATATCACAGCAATTATATTAAAAGCATAATTATGATCTTTTAAATTCTTTGATGTTATATGTTGATAAAGATAGATCACCCTGCCATTCAAAAGAATATATTTCAATAGCATATAGAAAGTATACTTTTACTACTTCACATGCCTTTTATACATTTTTACTTTTTTTCCATTTTTATTCACATTTTTTCAGTTTCTTCAAAATGGCCTGTATTTAGAAGGCCAACCACAAAAATGTCAAATGCTAATGCATATGGAGAAAATAATAAACTTTATAACTTTCTTCTATATGAAAAGTGGTTCTCATTAGTAACATTTTTCAACATTTTTGTCATCGAGAGATGTCTGTCAAACAATTTATTCCACAGGACGCCTCATTTCTACATCTAGAAAACTATAGGAAATAGTAGAGGGACGAAAGGAGTTCCTTCAGAGCAACTATCCATTCATGTGTAGTTTCCAGCTGTACTTGAAATCTTTGATCTTAAGAATCTTTTGGGTCATACTCTTTACAACCTAGGGAAAATATTAGAAAAAGTATTAGCCATCCGCTCCCCAGGGCTGTTGTGCCCTAAATGCTTTCTTCCCTTTACTTAAATCACAGAAATATGATATTAGGAAGATTGTTTAGCTTTATCATTATACAGAAAATATGATGAGGCTTTGAAAGAGAGTATAAAAAAGTGAAAGTGCTCCAAGATATATGGTACGTTCCAAACCATACTGGTCTACTGTACACTGTACAGATGAGTGCTCTGAGCAGAAAAAAAGGAGACTAGACATGTGAAAATAGCTTTGGAATGATGTTGATTTGGTTTACTTTAAAAAATTCACTTGGACCACATGACCATTATGGAAAACATAGAGCCATTGCTGGAGTGGTTTAGAAAAGCAAACTTGAAATTTTTATGTAATTCAATGTAAAAGAATAAATCTAAAAATGAAAGTTGCATGCATTGATTACACCTTATCTGAGATGCATGTGCTAGGCATTTTGTCTGCATTATATTTGATTTCTCATATAAAGAACACAACAGCCATTGGAGATATGAACAATCGTAATTATATTCTCTTTACAAATCAGATTTTTGGGGAAAGATAGTTTACAATTATGCAATTAGTAAATGTGAGAATCTCATTCATTCTACTTTCAAAATCCATAAGTACCCTCAGGATGTACCATTTCCAGAAAGTTTTTCAAGTTAAAGTTCTAAGATCACAAACACATATCAAGCCTGATATGAATAATGGAGACATACGTGGCTGGATATTTTTTGAACAGTCCTGTGCATGATGCAATGGTACATTTCAAAACAATTAAGAAATGAGTATAATTGTGATAAATGGGTTACTTAATTCAATGTACACATTTCACATTGTATATTGAAGCAGTATCCTGAACCCCATAAATTCATCAATGTACAAAGTTATAATTTAATAAAAAAAAAATTTAAACAAAAGATGCTAAGCACAAAAAGATAACGTAAAAGAACACTCACAACCTAAGAAATTCTCTAGAGGATTTAATTGATTAAATTGGCATATTTCAGGAACAGAAAGGACACCTGTGTGTCTGGATCAAGGCGAAAGAAAGGAAATCATCAATGAGCTACAAGCAGAAAATGGAAACATATATGACCTTATAGATTTAATTTCAATTTTATACTTTGTATTACCTTTGAGAGTGTCTTGCTCTGTCACTCAGATGGACTTCAATGGCCTTGTCAAGGCTCACTGCAGCCTTGAACTTCTGGACACAATCAATCCTGCCTCACCTTGACAAGTAGCTGGAACTATAGCCATGAACTACCATGTCCAGCTAATTCTTTTATTGTTTGTAGAGACAGGGTCTTTCTTGTTGCCCCGGCTAATCTTAAAATCTTGGCCTCAAGCAAATGCAGTTTCTACCCAAGACCCTGAGATAAAACTAGACAAGCAAGAAAGTCTGGCAGAGGAAAAAAGGCTTATACACAGACCTGTCTTATACAAGGCATGTGGGAAATACAAATAAAGCCAATAAACCTTCCCAAGTTAACTGAGCTGACCCAGCAAAAAGATCAAAATTCAGCCTCCTTTTGGGCAGACCAGGTGAGGCCTTCCTAAAGAATACCAAGTTGTACCCTGAATCAGCAGAAAAGAGAATTATGCCTAATACCCATTAACCAATCGGCCCATGATATCCACAGGAAACTCTAGCATGAAGCACTGGGACCACAAAGTCACTCAAATGAGCTACTAAACTTGGTCACCTCGGTATTCAACAACCACAACCTGAAGAAGGCAAGTATTAATAAAAAAATACCAAAACATTAAATTGTTAAAAGCTGTTATTGCAACCCGTGCCCACAGTCGAACACAAGACAAGCAAGGGAGACAATGGTCCCTTGGTACAGATATAAAGTCTGGCCAGATATGTTTCGTCTGTGGCAAACTGGACCAGCTGAGAAGAGAGTGTCACAGAAGAGGCCTAACCCGGGCAGCAGAGGAGGCAAGGGATTAATAAGAGAGCGACTGAAAAATGACAACAAACCAATCATCTTTGGATTGGCAGGGCCCAGGCTTTTTTAAAAAAGGCCATGAGTCACAGTAAACATCTCCAATAAACTTGTCACATTGGACACAGGATCAGCTTTTTCAATTTTAAAACGTTTGACAGCGACCTGTTCTCCTCCTCTCCCTTTGTTCTTGGCCTTGACAGGCAACACGTTCACAGATGTTTAACTTCTCCTTTGCTTTATAATTAGGACACTGGGCATTCCACTCAACTAGTGTAGATTTTATTCCCTCAGGGATTCTTGAGACAGTCCTGGCATTTTAAAAAATGCTCTAAATAAACTTCTCAAAGAACTGAATTTGGCTACTCTAAGAAAGCTCATTTGTGTAAACCTGAAGTTTATACTTTGTTCTTTCCCCTAATGAGAGAAGGCTGTCACATGATGAAGTCAAAACCATTTGTTCCCTCACTAGCTCTACAAAAAACAACTCACAAAGTTCCTGAGAGTGGCAAAGTTCTATTGGATATAGATTTTCCTCTATATAGAGAATTTTGTAAGCCCTTATATGATACTTTAACAAGAAAAGTTGTTGGAGACACTGTTACAGAGTAAAACACAAACAAAGCCTTCCAAACCTTAAAACAAGCTCATTTAAATACACCTGCCTCAAAAATACCTAATTTAAAGAAACCTTTCTTTCTACATACTATCATTAGGCCTATGATTATAATCATCCTCTTCTAAATATTTAAACCTGCCTATTCAGTCGTTCAGGCTCCAGAAGTTTCACGTTAAGATGATAATGATGCAGAATTCCAACAAATATTGATGAAACTTGTTGATCAAGTAGCCAGAACTGCAAACCTCTCTCTTTAAGGTTAAAAAAAAAATCCTCCCGAAGAGGATCCCTAATAAGTAGGCCAACGCCCCTTTTTGGCAACAAAAAAGTAGCTGAAATTGGTTATCATCCACTTTCCCTTCAAGATTTCAGGACCATATTTCCTCAGGGGGAATGAAAAGACACACGAAGGAAGGAGTTTGAAGGGGTTGAGAGTAAAACCTCCCTGATGAATGAGGAAGTCTGGAGGGCCCATAAGAATGTAGGTATGATGTAACCTAGGCAACCAATGACCAACAGAAAGAGGGACCCCACACACACACAATTGTAGCAACACTGAAAATAAATGTATGGGATTTGATTAAGCTAAAAAGCTTTTACATAGCTAAGAATTCCACAAACAAAGCAAACAGTCAGCCTTCAGAGTGGGAGAATATTTTTGCATGATATGAACCTGACAAAAGCCTGATAACTCAAAACTACACAGAACTCAAATTAATCAACAAGAAAACAGCAAACAACCCCATTTATAAGTGGGCAAAAGACTTGAACAGAAACTTCTCTGAAGATGACATACCCATGGCCAACAAACACATAAAAAAATGCTCATCGTCTTTTATCAGCAGAGAAATGCAAATCAAAACCAGTCGGAAATCTCACCAAGTCCAATAGGATTAACCTACGTCACAATGTCCCAACTCTGCAGATGCTGCCGTGGATGCGGAGAGAAGGCAACACTTCTACACAGATGGTGGGATTGCAAACTACTGCGACCTTCATGGAAAGACGTATGGAGAATTCTCAAAGAATTAAAAGTTGACCTTCCATTTGATCCAGCAATTCCATTACTATATGTACCCAAAAGAACAAAAGTCATTTTACCACAAAAATATTTATACCAGAATTTTATTGCAGCTCAATTTATAATTGCCAAGTCATAGACTCAACCCAATGCCCATTGACCCATGAATAGATTAACAAATTGTGGTATATGTATAACATGGAATATTATTCAGCCATAAGAAAAGATTCAATGTACTCAATACTAATATGAAACCAATATCTAAAGAATTATATGCCCACATGAATGAAAAATCACCAATATAGTCTAGCAAGAGGGAGGGGTGAGGAGGAAGAGGGAAGGGGTGGGTGATTGGCAGGAGGAGGGAGGGCAATTGGTGGGATCTCACCTCATGTGCATAAGCTGAGGGTGTTCAGCATGCCCTCTGGGTGGAGGGCCCTTCTACAACTTGAACTTCACCATAGAAGAACAGCAGATGTTCCATCAAGCAGCAGTCCGAAAGAGCAACCACGGTAAAAAGGGCAGTGCCTGTGGCTCAGTGAGTAGGGTGCCGACCCCATATACACAGGGTATATGGTAGTGGGTTCAAACCCAGCCCCGGCCAAACTGCAACAAAAAATAGCCAGGCGTTGTGGTGGGCGCCTGCAGTCCCAGCTACTGGGGAGGCTGAGGCAAGAGAATCGCCTAAGCCCAGGAGCTGGAGGTTGCTGTGAGCTGAGATGGCGCAACACTCTACTGAGGAAAATAAAGTGAGACTCCGTCTCTACAAAAAAAAAAAAAACTTTATATTCAAAACAAAAAAAATTAATAATTTATTATTCAATGTTTGGATTTGAAAATCAAGTGTTTTTGGAGAGACTGTATTAAAATCTAAAAGGCTGATATAATCCAGGTTTTCTGACCAGAAATAAAAATATTACAAAAGTAGATTAATCATAAATATTTGCAAAGGATTGCAATGATTTTCAGCTCTGTTTCCAGGGGCAAGATCTGAAACCTTTGAATACAGAGCCTTTTTTCCCCTTACCTCTGTAATGAGCACAGAAAAGCCCACACCGTGAGAATTAAGAAAACAGGCTTTTATTTGAGTGTGTGTGTGTGTGTGTGTGTGTGTGTGTGTATTTGCATCTATGTGTGTGTGCCCATGTATGGTTTGTGTGTGAACGTTCCTGAAAGTCCTATCTTTGTGAAAATGGAATAGCAAAGAAGTGAGGAAAAGCATCATGGGACAGCTCGACCCCTGAGGAAAAGTTCAGCAATCTGAATAAAGCACCCTGGTCACGCAGGCATGAGCTGTGAGGCAGTCAAACGTGGGTGATGATGAACACGGACACTTAGGATGAGCGTGGGTAGAGTGTTAAGTATTTCCCGGCACAGACGCATCATTATAGTTCTTAAAACAATCATAATCTCTGGCCTACTCTAGACAGATAAGGAAATTGAAAAATGTATAGAGAGGTACCCAAATGACAATAACTTAATATAATGATACTTTTTACTGCCAATGGCTTTGTATTTTCAAATTGCTACTAGGTCTTATTCCTACACTTTATCCTCTGAAAAAATTACAGCAAAGAAGAAATAGAAAAAAAAAGTCTAGCCAGTAATTCCAATAGTAGTGTTCTAGTTATTACTTTTAAAAATAAATAGTAAATGATTTTAAAATACCCAAGTCAAAACTGTAGTGAATATGGACCAATAGATTTCATCATGGGACAGAGAGAGAGTGAAAGAGAGGTTAAAAAAAAAAAACAGAAGAAGAAGAGAGAATGAACATGAAGGGGTCAAATTAAAAATAAGAACAGATTTTAGAAAATCTGTCCATTAAGGGGTTAGACAATGGTAATTTAATTTTAATACACATAAGCTTTTCATCTAATCACAAAAGTTTTCTGTGAGTCGTGGCCTTGAAATTGAAAGATCAAATGTTAGGTGGTCACTATGTCGAGCTCCTTCTCAATAATAAGATGCATACTGCCTTAGATCTGCAAGTAATCTATAACAGGAACCTTTTTCTCAGAAGAGCAGTGTTTATACTCATTAGTCTCTAAGTAATCATGATATGAATATATAAATGAATGATAGATAATAGATGAACATATGATATATAAATTTGAGAGAGCTTTACAATAGTAATGTTATAAATATAGATCACACACACACATGCACACACATATATACACACACAGATGCCATTCCTACAGTGAAAGCTCTCCTATAGCAAAATCAGTATTATCCTTGGGTGTGACGGATCAGACGTGAATTCTTGGTTTGTGGCTTGTTAAGTGGATAACTCCTTTAATCAAGCAAGCTCAGAGCCTCAATCTCTTCAACTGAAAAATGAATAAAATGCTACAGGCTACCTGGGTTATTGGGATGACCTATAATAGTAACATATTTACACGATGAGCCTTGTATTTCCAGTAAAAGGGATTTAAAATATCCAGAATTTCTCATGTTTACTATATTTCAAAGAAAGAAAACAAAAACTCTCAAATGCCAGAAATTATAAAACTGTTAACAGAAAAGCTATTACATAAATGTGAAATGTTGCTCCAAAATATTATAATTAAATTTTCTGCAATCTTAGTAAGTATGCATATGAAGATCACCAAACATAATGAATGCAGTTTCAATTACTGAAGACAGTTGTTCACATTTATCAGACAGCAACCCGCAGTTATGCCAAAAAAATTCCTGTTGCATTAAAGGTTTGTTACTTCACTATTAATTAATGTTCTTTGCTTTTCAAAAACCATCTGTGTAGAGACTAATAAATAAGTACAGCTCTAGGTGAGGAGAGATATCTACAGATGTTTAGTTGCCAAAAATATCTTGATGTCTTTAACATCATACTGGGCTCCATCTTAGTAACTGCATCTGCAATCCATTATTTCTATTTATAACATAACAGAGGAGAGCTTTTCCTAAAAGAAAGTAAATGTTTGAATTTTAAATATTGCTTAAATAGCATTGGGTATTTTCAGCACACTCAATCTCATCCTGGATGATGTCTCTTAGGTTCTTATGGAAAGTTTACGTTGCCAAATTCAATACTAGTTTAATTCATCACTTCATTATCTGTCTTTTAGGTTTACCACTCTGTCATGTCACAACATCACAGTATTAGGGAAGAACTTACCAAGCATGGTGTTCAATTCAAAGAGGCTGAAGACACGATTTCCTCTGTAAGATCCTTGCCATGTAGCAGGGAGATATGTGCATATAATTCAGGGCAGTGTAGAGATATAAATATTCCCTTTATCTCCATTTGAAATTGTTTGTAATTCTTTCATTGGTCTACCTGTGCCTTCAGGTACCTTTGTCCTTTTCAATTGTTCATTTATTACCCAGGTTAGCTCATACCCACATTCTTTTGCTTTTTGTGGTGAGAATGGCTAACTTCTGATCACTGTGTTCTCATGTTTCCATGGGCCCTGCAGAGTTCTCTTTTCAGCAGGCCAACCTTTTCTCTCATTCCCCTTGAAGCCCCTTTCTCTTCCCCTTCTCGTTTACTACCTATTCTCCCTGAAAACCACTAACTGTGAGGCTACATCTACCTTACAAGACCACCTTTTGCTAGCTGTTTCCTCTTCTTCCTTCCAAACCTGTTTTGCCAGGTTTTCATTCTAAGACCTCCCATATATAGACTTCAATAATTGATTTGCATTCTCTTTTCTCCAATTAATCAATTTGCCTTATGACAGGAATTTTTTTCATCAAAACTTTTTTTTTTTTTTTTTGCAGTTTTTGGCTGGGGCTGGGTTTGAACCCACTACCTCCGGCATATGGGGCCAGTTTCCTACTCCTTCGAGCCACAGGCATTGCCTCCCCTTTTTTTGAGACAGACTCTCAAGCTGTTGCTCTTTTTAGAGTGCCATGGCACAGTTCACTGCAACCTCAGACTCTTGGGCTTAAGTGATTATCTTGCCTCAGCCTCCCAAGTAACTGGGACTATAGGCGTCTTCCTTAACGTCCAGCTATTTTTTCTGTTGCAGTTGTGATTGCTGTTTTAGCACGCCCGGGCTGGGATGGAACCCACCGCCAGCCCTGGTGTATGTGGCTGGTGCCCTACCCACTGAGCTATGGGCACAGCCCTCATCAAAATGTTAAGACAGAAAGGGCTTTGTTCTCTATAGTTTGAATCTGCTCTATTTTTCTTAAAAACTGCAATAGGAAAAACCCAAGAACCTTACCAGCTGGCAAAAAGGTTAACAATAGTTCTTACCAGCCTCACTCTTTGCATAATCCAGTTCAGTGGATGGTAAAAAAAAAAAAAAAAAAAATCACTTATTTTAATTGATGGGAGAAAAGGGGTTTATGTAATTAGTCTTAATGCTGCAACCTTTGGTATTTTATAAAAATACCAAAAAAAAAATTCACATTTTTTGGTTTGCTTTCCTCTTCAATATAGTATATTCTGCCTTTCTGTGTTCTGTGTAGGGGTGAGGGAAACTTCCTCCTTCTCCAAAAATTTTACTGAAAAATCATCTCATAGTTAAGGCAGATTAATAAGAGAAAGGATTTATTTACTGTTTGCATGGGTGGAAATCACAGTTATCATTCAGTTTTCCAAAGGAGTTCAGATATCTTTATACAGGGCTTTTAGAGGGGAGGAGGAAATTGAGAAATATCGGATGTAAACAATTGCTAGAAAGATTTCTAGAGAGGATGGTGGGGGGGATAGATTGACTTCAAGATTAATTTGGATGCAGGTATTTATGACCCAAATGATTTGGACCAGATTTACCTACATTTCCAATCCTCCTTCCTGAAATATTTTGAGATAAGAGGTGAGGAGGAAGGGAGCCAGTTATGACCTTTGATCCTCTCATCTGGTCAGTCCAGTTTATGCAGAGAAGGGAAAGCTTTCTCCAGTGTTTCTTGACCTTGAATGGCCTTAAATTCATGATATCCTTTACACCAGGGAGTCATATTTTGGAGTAAAATGTTGTTATCTCTCTCATTAGTCATAAAGAGAGATACTACATAAAAGTTTCCTGTCACTTTATGCACTTAAGAGCTTGTTTTTTGACCACTTGGAAGTCCCTCTTCTTGGTCACCATCAAGAAGATGCAAATTGTCAGGCTTGCTTTCGGGGCCAGCAGAAGGATGACTGGGATACCAAGATTTTGTTGTTGTTGCTATGAACACAGCAAGCTCTCAGGAGGGTTTGTTATAGAAAGAGTCATTCATTGGGGGCTTTTGTCTTCTACATCTTAACCTATCTCTGGGAGAACTGATTGATCTAAGGCATGGTTCTCAACCTGTCGGTCGCCACCCCTTTGTAAAAAAGAAAATACATCCTATATATCAGATATTTACACTACGATTCATGACAATATCAAAATTATAGTTATGAAATAGCAATGAAAATAATTTTATGGTTGGGGTCACCACAACATGAGGAACAGTATTAAAGGGTCTCGGCATTAGGAGGCATTAGAAAGGTTGAGAACCTCTGATCTAAGGGATTCTTTTCTTTAAAAAACTATTATATTAAGTGGTTTTGGCATAAGTCCATTACTGAATATCAAAGGCCAAACGATTGATCCTTTAAATTAAAAAGATGGATTTTAAAGTCCTCATTGTCTAAACAATTAACTTATTTGTATTAAAAGAGTAATTGAATGAAAGGAAGTGTTAGGTAGTTTGAATTCTTGCTTTCCTAAGGAAAAGGACAAAATGGGTGTTGTGCTGTGCCTTGGTGCTGCCAATGTTGAATAATGTCCTCAAATTTTTGTTCTAGTAGTTTCATAGTTTGGAGTCTTAAAGTCTTTCATCAATTTTGACTCAATTTTTGTATATGGTAAAAGATAAAATTCTAAGTTTCATATTTCTGCAAATGGATATTCACTTTTCTTAGAACCATTTATTTAAGAAAATATCCTTTCTCAAATTTGTTCATGGTAACTTTGGAAAACATTAGTTAACTACAAGTGGGTGGATTTTTTTGTATGTTCTCTATTCTGTTCCATTGGTCTATGAGTATGTCTTTATCCTAGTGCCAAGATGTTTTGGTTACTATAGCTTTGTATTATAATTTGAAGTCTGGTAATATGGAACATTTTTTCTATTTGTCTAAGATGTCTTTGATTACTCTGGTATTTTGTGTTTGGGGGTGTTTCCACATAAATTTCGGGGTGGGGGGGTTCTGGGAAACATGTAGTCAGTTTTTAATTGACATAGAATATTATCTGTAGTATGAGAATTTTTAACAACATTGATACTTCCAATTCATTAACATGAGATATCTTTCCATATTCTTGTATGCTCTCTTCAATTTATTTTATCAATATTTTGTAGTTTCATCATACAAATTTTTTTTCTATCCTTTCTTTAAATTTATTCCTAGGCTTTACTGCTAAATCTACCAAATATTAAAGAAGAACTAATGGTGGTCGGCACCTGTGGCTCAAGGAGTAGGGTGCCGGCCCCATATACTGGGGGTGGTGGGTGGGTTCAAGTCTGGCCCCAGCCAAAACTATAAATAAATAAATAAATAAATAAATAAATAAATAAATAAATAGAAGAACTAATGCCAATCTTACTCAAACTCTTTCAAAAAAATCAAAGATAAGGAAATACTCCTACACTCATTCTATCAGTACAGTATTACTATACTGTCTAACAAAAACAGACAAATACACAACAAAAAAGAACATGATAGGTCAAAATCTTGAATGGACACAGATGCAAAAATTCTCAACAAAATATTAGCACACCAAATTCAACATCACATCAAAAATACCATTCATCATTTTGAAGCGGGACTCATCCTGGTCATGTAAGTGTGGTTCAACATAACACAAATCAATAAACATGATACATCACATCAACAGAATGAAGGACATAAATCATATGTTCACTTCAATAGATACCAAAAAAATTATTCAGTTAAGTTCAACATTCTATCAGGATAAAAACTCTCAACAAACTGGGTGGAGAAGGAACATATCTCAACTTGCTAAAGGTCATATATGACAGCTACCCTAATACTGAATAGGAAAAAAATAAAAGCTTTTCCTCTATGATGTGGAAAAAGAGAAGGAGGCCCACTTTCACCACTTATATCCAATGTAGTACTGGAAGTCTTAGTCACATCAATTATACAAGCAAAAGAAATAAATGACATCTATATTGAGAAGGAAGAAATGAAATTATCCTTATCTGCAAACAATATGCTGTTATATTTAGAGAAAACCAAATAGACACCACCAAAAAATTCTTGGAACTATAGAACTGACTTACAAAATCAACATATAAAATCAACATATACAAATCAGTAGTGTATCTGTATGCCAACAACTATCAATCATTCATCTGAAAAAGAAACCAAGAAAGAAATCCTATTTACAATAGCTCATAACTACATCCATAGTTTGTCTATTTTAAATCACACATGAACTTTATGGACACCCTGGATATAAACACATACACATATATGTCATTCAAAGGGGAAAAAAGCTGGCATTTTTTTTCAATTGCACCCTTGAAATACAATGTAAATATGAATTCTTTGAATATGGTTAATGACAAAATAGATGTTCCTGCTGATAAAAATTGATAAATTGTTCTGTTACTTCTTACTATCACTTGTAACTCCTTTATAATAAAGAGTATGTATCAAACATTATTCAAGTATTGTGAATAACAATTATAAGCATAACATTTAATGTAATAAGTCAATATCAACAGAAGAAAGTTCATTTTCAAAGCTAGAAAATGCCATTTTTCTGTAATTTTAGAATATTAGGGAAATGTAGTGGCTTATTTCAACAGACCCTTTTTGGCACATCCAACCCTTCTCTCCTGTGGTCTAACTTTACATGCAAGTTTAATTTCCTATAGAGCTGGAAATCAATGGTAAAATACTATAGACTGTTCTAAGATTATCTTGAAAACAAAGAAAATCAAGTGAATCATATTCCACAATAGACTAAGACATATTAAGACAAACTAAAAACTTCTGTGAATAAATAAAACTCCAGGCAATAACACCATTGAGACACCATGCCAAAATACTGTTTTGTGTAGAGTTGAATAAAATAATAAAAGAAATCATTAGACAAACAAAACAATAATGAAAAGAAGACTAAGTTTTTTCTGAATTAAATCCATGGTCTTGTATTTGAAAAACCACACTGGTGAATAGGCAGCATAGATTATTTAATACAGTCTGATGTGATGGACCTTGAGATGTGAGTAAATGAAAAATGCCATTCATTTAAGCTCAAGAAGTATACTAATAAGTTTCACTTTCATGAATGTGAACCTTGACCAGGTAATTTATTACACAAATGGGAATACTGAGAGAAAAGTGGCACCCATAACATAAGATGACTGGTAGGAAACAATACTGTCCTTAGTAGATCAGGACATATTCTTATCCTAGCATGAGTCATTATATAAAAGCTATACTTTCCTTAAGATTACTAGCAGTGCTATGAAAAGCACCTACAAAGAGCATCATATCCATATTATCCTATGATGGGGACAGCACAAGTCATATAGATGTCATTAGGAATGGTGCCCCTGGGGCTATTCAAAGTGGTGACCCTAGTCTTTACTGTAAACCAGTGTTTTTCAACCTCTTTTTTCTCACAGCACACTTGAATCTATAGTTAAACTTCCTCAGCACATCAGCTTAATCCTTAGTAATGCACTCATTATTCAAAACCTATCTTATTATGTATATTTTACACATGAGGAAACAAATATTGATTGAGTGAATTAACCTGTCCACAGTTACACAATTAAAATTGATGGAGGAAGGATTTGAGCCTTGACTTTCTGGCATTCAAATTTTTGTTTTAATCACTACACTATGCTCCACCCAACCTATTAGTTCCCTTTTACCAGTATTAAACATCTTTGAAAATCAAGACAACACTTTGAGAATATAAAACTTAGAGGATGAATAAAGCTCTTAAGAATGTTTTCTAGCCAAATAATTTCCACTGCATGAATATAGAATATGCATGTAAAACAATTACCAGTGAGCTGGGTACCTTTCACACATAATAGGTTAAGTAACTGATTTTGCATGGCAGATATTTACCTCTGCAATTTTATTTTGAATTATAAAATAAAATGAAGAAAGCACATTTAAAAAAAAAAGTATTCCAGTACTCAGTATTCTTGTTTCATATTTTCAGGCTCAATGAAAATGAAAAAGGTCACTCATGTGAAAAACTTCATGGCTTTTCTGCTCCTGAAATTCAGCTGACGATAGCTTGAACAAGTAGCACTTTCTGCATGATATAAATATTCTCCCAATAAAATATTTTCCTCAAGGAGGAATTCTAAATAGCTTTGGTTTAAAAAATCTGATCAAACGTGAACTAAAATGCATGCCTCGTGTTCCTGAGCCCACAGAATTTTTACGCCATATTTGTTCTCAGATTATCTGTGCTGATGATCCCTAAAGTCGATGCTGTGCCTCGTGTCTGTAGTCCTAGTTATTCTGGAGGTTGAGATGGGAAGGCCACGTGATCCCAGGAGTTCCAGCATGGGTGATGGAGTGAGACTTCTGTCTCTTAAAAAAAAAATAAAAGGAAAAAAGAAAAAAATGGGAAAGGCTTGAGTATGTGCAGTGGTGTTCAGAAAACATCGAGAGGAAAAAGATAAACTAATATATGTATGAAAATTAAACTATCACAGTGATGGCTGTTTTACCTTTATTTAGTTTCCAGATTTTCTACATTGCCCATCTAAATGCAAAATTGAATTCATGTGAATAATGAATGTTAACAAGGTGTTCCATCATTTTTAACAAGAATCAACTTCAAAAAAAACTATTATAATATTATTTGTACATAAAGCATGGCCTGCATAGGAATTAGCAGCAAAGCCAACAGGTCTTCGAGCAGCCCCTGGGCTTTGGGAGCACTCAAAGAAGTAGGCTGTAGTCATTCTAAGTGATCCTGAGGGAGGTAAGAAGAGAGAGATCCATGAGATTGCTGACTTGGAGGTATAGAAATCTCCACATTATGGGTAGAAAAACAAGCAGTGGTTCTAAACGTGAGCCCAAATGGACTGGTATAAGAGACAACACTTGAAACAGCAATTTGAAATCAAGCTGCTTCTTACTTGGGCATCACTGTGCCGTGAGTTCTCAGATGAACATCATTAAGATGGTTAAAATATTTCACCAGGAATGTCAAGGAGACCGCTCAGATTGCTTGTAAAACTCTAACAGACGGCATGGAAGCTTCCTTTGTGCGTCAAGAGTAGGATGATCATGCTTCACTGATAAAGTTGTTGAAAGTAAACTTCTCATTAGAGAAATTCTCAGATCATAGTATATGCACTTACATAAACATGTGGGGCTGCGTATACACACACGGAATGTGTGTATGTATCTGAAAACATGATGCTAAGAAGCATGTTTCACCTAAGTAGCCTCTCAGTTCCGTAATCACTCTTTCTGACATAACTAAAGTAATGTGAACACCACAAATATTTCTAAGTATTTTTAATGTTTTTTGTTTGTAAAGCCTTTTCTGGCTTTTTAAACAACTATAGCTATAACTATAAAAAGTAAAATTAAGTATTAGAATTCACAAGGTAAATTTTTATTGTGTTTATTAACCTGTACAGGCTCTATGAACAAAGACTACATATTGTATCATTCATATATGTGACCATGTCCACGGTGGGCAAATTTTAGAGAGACAAAAAACTGAAATCACAAAATTCTTGATCAAATTAAACTGACAAAAATATTTATCCAGATTGAACAAACCTCTTCATAAAAATCAGAATATCTTTGTAAAATAAAATTTTCCAAATCTAAATATGAAACCATGGAATTGAGCATAATTCTTGTCTCACTAAGAGATTTAGGTCAGTTTTTTTCTTTATACACTTTGGTCTGAAACTTTCATAAGAACAGCAGAAAGATATTTCCTATAAGCTATAGATATATTTATTTCATAAGTCATGGAATAGATTGCATGGATGTCATTTCCAATTAACTTAATAATCATTAATACTAAATATATATGTCTGTATTTAAGCATGTTTATACATATACATATATAGCAATTTAGAACTCTGGCAATATAAAACTATAACACTATGACATATAGTTGCACACTAACTACAACCGTGTTCTGTGGTGTTTCTCATAGGTCACAGAGGGGGCCATTCCTCAATATTTATATTAATTGCCTTTTGAGTATATAATTATGCATGCACACACATTTGTTTTTTAATAGCTTAATTTAAATATTCATATACCATACAATTCTACATTTATGTGTATAATTCAATGGTTTTAGTATATTCTCATAATCATAAAATCATCACCACAATTAATTTTAGAAAATTTTCATCATCTGAAAAACAAAACAAAAAATAAACTCATTTCTCCATCTTCAAACCCCTTCCAGAACTAAGAAACTACTAAGCTACTTTTTTTTGTAATATTTGACTATTATAGAAATTTCATATAAATGTATCATATAAAATATAGTTGTCAAGACTGCCTTCTTTCACTGGCAAAAAGTTTTCAAGGTTCCTCAAAATTAGTGTTTGTATCAGTTCCTCCATCTGTTTTACTGCCAAAGAATACTCGATTACATGGATGTACCACAGTTTATATACCTGTTTATTCTTCACCAGTTGATGGACATTTGGTTTGTTTCTACATTGAGGCTGTTATGAATAATGCTGCTGTGGACACTTATGTACAATGTCTGGGTCTATGTTTTTATTATTTGGGGTCTATAACTAGATGTGGAATTGCTGAAGCATATGAGTAATATTATGTTTAAGATCTACTAGAGAGAGAGAGAGAGAATGTACATATGTCTTCATCTATATTCTTTCCAGATTGTTTTTTGAATTTCAGTGAGATGAGAATGCAAGTAACTGTAAAAAAAGAATAGCACTGCAACATCAGAGCTCCAAATTAGAACATAAAATGTAAATATTTGAATACACAGCCTAATCCAAGAGATATACTGTTTTACCTCCTCATACAATTTGCCCACTTATATATTTTTTCATTTTACATGCTAGATATTTTACTATTTTTTCATCGTATATGCTAGATGCTAAACAATTTTATATAGATGCTATTCTTCCACTCTTAGTATCATCTATAATAGTCATGTTCTGACTTTAAAGAACATCATTATTACCTACTTGCCATGTTACACATACACAGCACACACAAAACCCATAAAACACATCACAGAAAGAATATCTTTGGGTCACTGCAGAAATTATGATTCTGTAGGTCTCAGACAGGATCTGGGAATCTGTATTTGAATCACGTTCCCCCATCTAATTATGACATAATTTGTTTAAAACACTGTAGAGTGCCTTTATTTTTCTGAAATAAACTTGTAGAAACAATCACTACTAAAATGTCACTAGCATTTATATTCATTTGTAGATGCAATTGTATTTTCCTTGGATTTTTGGATTGAGTATAAAGGAAATCAGGCTATCTTGAATAGTGACTTGTACTTTTTAATATCACATCTTAGTACCATTGGGGATGATAAAGAACTTTAGTACTTTTTAGTACACTTTTTCCTTATTTCAGAAACTTTGAACTTCTGAAAGGCACAATCAGGCTCTTTCTTTTTGCTCCAGGGAGACTTGCTTTAGTTCATGGAGTAATCAGTCACTCAATCCCTTTGCTTTGTAGGCCTAGTAGCTTCTCAGTGGCACTACCGCCAGGGAGGTGGACAGGCGCAACGGAAGAAAGTGAAATGAAAATCCATCACAGACCGACTTCTGGTAATTAGTTTTTACAAAATGAAAAGTTTGAAATAGATGCTGTTACAGTATGGATTCTCTAGTAAGTGGAAAATAAATGGATTTTAGGGGTCGGGACATTTATTAGGGAGTGTCCTTGGGTTTAATACCTATGGAAAAAAAGAGAAGGAAGCAGGATAAGGCAGAGAACACAGCTGACATGCAAACGTGGCTGCTTCAGGGGAATCCACAGAAAATCTGGGCATGAAATGGCCCATCACAGTTGTTTTAGGGTCATCACACTTCTTTCTTGTCCAGTCATTGGATGGTGGCCACAAACAGAAGAACACAACCTTTGGTAAGGCATCAAATACCCGGTGGGGCTTGGAGCAGAAGGCTGTCCACTGGCAGCACGCCTGAAAATGGGATAACAAATAGTTTTATAAAGATGGATCTGGCTGTTGCATTTTCATATTCACAAAAATGCCCCCCCCCCAGAAGTTTCCACCCTCTACTTTGTGCTTCTTTATGATGCCACATTTCTCTTTCTTTATTTTTGCAATCAATACCAGTATTTCTCAAACTAAATTATGAATTACATTTAATAACAATGAAAAGTTCATTAGAGATACACAATGTTGATTTAAAGTACTATGATCGTAATGCCTGCTAAATAACTGCAAATTTAAATTCTTTAAACTTATATACTTTATACAATTACATAAGCAGATAAAGTTTAAAAAACAAATGCATACAAACACAAGTCCATATATTGCAACTTGACATTAATATGTGAATAATGTTTTCTTGCTTTAATAGTATAGAGATCAACCTAAACATAGACAGGTATTTTTCTGATTTGGTAATAATAATGTTGCAGAGAAAATTCATCATAACAAATAAATTTTAGAAAATTTTATCATATTGAAAAATCTTTGCAGACCAGTTTTGAATGCATGTTTTTAAAAGTGACATTGGACAACAGCCTAAATCTCTTTTTTCCTTGCAGATATGGTTGGCCTCCTGGCATATTGGACTCTCCATTAAAAATCAGGAACAGAAAAAATATTTACATACAGCCGTGCGTCATATAAAGATAGTTTAATCAATGACTTACTGTATATTCCACAGTGGTCCCATAGGATTATGGGAGTGGAAAAATTCCTATCACCTAGTGACATCGTAGCCACCATAATGTCATTGCACAGTGTACAAATAAAACTCACATGCTTGCTTGTGTGAACAAGCCTACTATGCTACCAGTCATATAAAAGCACAGGACATAGATTGATGTATAGTATGTAATACTTGATAACAGTAACTAACAGTTATGTTACTAGTTTATGTATTTACTACACTTTTTTATTGTTACTTTAGAGTACACTTCTTAAACTTATTTTAAAAAGGTAACTGGGAAACATTCTCAGCCAGGTCTTTCTGAAGATATTCCAGAAGACATTGTTATCAGGGAAGATGACAGCTTTATGCATGATCTTAACCCTGAAAACCTTCCAGTAGCACAAGATGCAGAGGTGGAGGACAGTCATACATCATCCTGACCCTGTGTTGGCCGAGGCTAATGTGAGTTTGTGTCGTAGTTTTTAACAAAAAAAATTTTTTAAGGAAAAATATTTTTTTAATGAAAAAAAAATTGTATGGATGAAGGTCATAAAAAAGGAAATATGTTTGTATAGCTATAAAATGTATGGTTTAAGCTAAATGTTATTACAAAAGAGTTAAAAAGTATTGAAAAAATTGAGAACTTTATAAACAAAATGTTATAGTAAGATAAGTTTAATTTATTATTAAAGAATTGTTGCATAGCTTTAAGGTCACTTGAGTGTGCAGTGTTTATAAAGTGTACAGCAATCTCCTTCATGTTCACTTATCACTCACTGACTCAGCCAGAGAAACTTCTAGTCTTGCAAGCTCCATATACAAGTCCCCTATACAAGCGTCCCATTTTTTAAATCTTTCACGTGGTATTTTTAGTATACCTTTTCTGTGTTTAGCTATGTTTAGATAAAAATACTTACCACTGTGTTAGAATTGCCAACAGTATTCATTATAGTAGCATACAGCACAGATTTGTAGCGGAGCAGCTACAGGCTGTACTATATAGCCCAGGTGGGTAGTAGGCTATACGATCTAGGTTTATGTAAGTACATCTATGATGTTTTACCAAACATTACCTAATAATACATTTCTCAGAACATATCTGTATTGTGACTGTACTTAAAAGTTGCCTAGAGAGTAGATTTTAAATGTTCTCACCACAAAACCCTTGATAAATATGTGAGGTAATGCATATGTTAATTACCTTGATTCACCCATTCTATAATACAAGGTATATATGTTTAAAAAATCACATTGCACATAATAAATTTGTATAATTTTTTTCTGAATTAACAAGATGAGCAAAGTAAATGTAAAAAAAAAATAGCTGCACAGTACTCAAAAAGATATGCATTAACTTCCTTGCATACATGAACATTCTATGTTAAAATGAGATGCAGGCTACAGAATATACTGGTAGATAAAATAATACAATAAACATTTAATGAATAAATGTCTCTGATTCAAAGAAGTTATTTGATTAGTTACTTATGACTAGATATAGAAATACTTTAGGAAATATTTTTTATTCTTAAGGTATAAGGATGAGAACAAAATTGGAGGAAAAAAAAAATCAGTGTAAGATTTGATTACGAGAAAACATCTTTCTTTTTTCTATTATTCTTTCATTTGGAGCGGGAGTCCTGTCAGTCTTATCTCAACAACAGACATCATTTATGAAAATTAGTAAATAGGTCTTTGTTCTCCTTCACAAATCATAGATAGTTGGGAAATCAAGGTAATTTTCTTCTCTAAATTAATTCCATAATGTCTTTCAGATATGTCAGTAACTTCTGTAAGATTTACAACCCTAAAATCCAGGTTTTTGCATGGTATCAAGAGTATTCAACTTTGTAATTGAGAATTTCCCATAATTATGGCTGGCATAATTGTGAGCAATATCCTGAGTGATACAATACACATGATTCAGAATATCATATCCTCAGTCAATATAAGCCAGTATAATAGAATATGGGTAGTCAATGCACACTCAATAGCTCTTCTTCAAAAGCATGTCATGTCTTGATTTATTCTGTGTACCCTTTCTGAGATCTTTGCAGCAGCCTTACCTCTTGATGCTAAGTAATAGTTTTAGTTCTCTCTGTTCTGCCCTAAGTGCAGCTTTAATAAACTGAGTTAGATTTTGCTTTTATCAATTCACCTCTTGAATTCAATCAGTCTTTTAGAAACTATCACCTCGGGCACAAAAACACTTGATAACTGCCTCAATATCTGACTTTTGATCCAATTATTAACAATTCTAAAATGAAAAAAAAATACATAAAGCTTGTTTATCCTCTTCTCTCTCAGTGATTTTGTGGGGTCAGAGGGAAGAATATACATGCTGAAATAAGCTGTTTTGTACCAAAAGCTCCCGGGCAGCAGATTCTCAGATGGCTCAGGGGGTGTTACGTCAGAAAAATACATAAATGCTGCCAGAAGCCGCCACTCTCCTGACACTCGTTTGACACTAAAGTGAACTTTTGGGACTCCTTTACTGCTGTGTCTTGTTGCCTCAGCAAAGAAATGTTAAGTTCAATTTTGCTAATAGCCTATATATTGAGACAATGCACTGAATATTCATAACTCCCATGGGAACCAGGTTATGACAACGGGAGGATGGTTGGGATATTAAAAAGGGAAAATGTGTTTGATTACAAAATCTAGTAAACATGCAGAACCTGAATCCCTCCACCACAGATTAGATTCTGTTGAATTATGAACACTTTTGTTCCTTTCGGATATTTGCTTATGTACAGTTGAGATATGAGCAATAATTACAGGGAGGTACTTGAATAATATAACATTATACATGAAAAGATTGTAGTATTTAGGTGTCAGGCATGATAGTTTTTGTTTGTTTGTTTGTTTTTTGAGCAAGCTAAAAAACAGAAAGAGTAGAAGAGAGATAGCAGCTAGGACAAAGATGAGGAAGTGGGATGTGGAGGTAGTATCAGCCAAGAGCCTGGAAATGTATTTTCAATATCCGAGGATCAGGACAAGGTTCCTTGGAAAAGTTCAGGCTGGAGCAGTAAGAGATTCAGTATTTCAAAAAAAAATAAAAATAAACCAGTTGGTCCCACATGGAGCCATATAGAGCTGTGATCTCTGAAGTATGACAAAACTAGTGGCATTCAGCAGGGCACAACACCTTGATTTCTGTGGACACTAAGATCTTGAAAGGAAGCAAACCTAGCTTAGAGCACTATATTTTACTCTTGATCATTCTTTCTCTACATAACTCTGACCGTCTCAAATGTTTGCCATATTGTTTATACAGGGCTTTTTTTTTTCTTTCCTTTAACATTAACTTCTTCATACAAGTAAAGGTACCATGTTACTTAGATGCAGAAGCGTGATGACAAAGATTCTTTTGTTTTTAGTGTAAACTAGGGAAATCAGCTACCTTTTTGCTTTCCGTGTTTTGTTCTCTCTTCTCCATGTCTTCCTACATATTGTGAAAACTTCATTTGCTATCTCAAAAAGATGACAAGGGAGACATGGCTTGGATTAATGCTCCACCCTGCGAACCTAGTTCTTTTTAGTATACCCTGTTTCACTGATGGGCACCACAATTCAGGAATCTACTTTGGTACATTCTATTTCAGGTCCATTTCAATGTCACCTTGGTTTTATTACCTGGTCATCAATCTAGTCTGTCCACTGTTCTCCATCTGAATTCTCATGACCATAATTCAAGCAAATACCACCCCTACCCAAGACCACTGTACTTACCTATTAAATATGACTCTCATGTTCTTATATGTTTCCAAAGTGTGTCCAGAGTTACCTTTCCAGCTTTCTTACCTTAATACATAATCTCTTTGTACCTGTGTACATACATATAATTTTACTTAAATGTATCAATGTGGTATTTGAGATGCTTTCGTTTTGTAATGGAACATTTATTGTCCTTACCTGGCATTGCTCAACTTTTCCCTTCCAGTCTTATCCCATCTGCATGTATATTAGCTTCCTATTTCCCCAGGTGGTTCATGTTAGCAAACTAGTATCCGTCACTTCATGTTGGTCTCTAGAATCGTAATACCACCTACGGACCTCTATGGATACACATCATACATACACAGAGACATATGTTTGTCTTTTTTTATGAATTATGGTCATTTTATAAGTACTTTTCTTCACTAAAGGACTTTGGAGACATCTCTATTTGGTATACATTTGGGTAGCATTTGGATATATACCATGGTAAGATTGATGTTATACATCAGTTTTCTATTGCTGTATCGCAAATTACAACAAACTTAGCAGCTTAAAACAACCACCCTTTATTATCTAACAGTTTTGTAGGTTAGAGGCTTTAATAAGCTTTACTTGTTTCTTATCTCTGTGTCTCACAAAGTCAAGGGATCAACTTTTAACTGGAGGCTCTGTGGAGCCAAGAAGCCTCATTAAGTTGTTGGCTGAGTTTATTTCTTTGTAATGTAGGACAGAGGTCCCATTTCCCTGCTGTGGGCTAAGGACTAATCTCTGCTCCCCGAGTACCCCAATAATTCTTCTTACATGGCCACCTCCATCTTCAAACCATTTATGAAACCCTCTTCGTGCTTAGACTCTCTCTGGTTCCTGCCATCAGCCAGAAAAAGCTCTTAGGTTTTAGGAATCACTTGATGAAGTCAGGCCCACCTCATTATTTCCCTGTTTTAAAGTCTTCTGAGCTACATGGCAAACACAATCATGGGAGTAGTATTGTATCATAGCCATAGAACAATTTTTAGAAGTCCTCACAGAGCATCACTAATTCTTTGTATGTAGTGGATTTACAGCATTCAAGAAGAGAAGCCGTAATTTGTCCAGCCATTCTTCCATTGACAGGTATTCATTCCATTTCCACTTTTCCTCATTTAAACACAACAGCTCTCATGCCAATCCTCCACCAAATGCTTTAATGGCCACAAGTTCCTGTGTCCCCTTTCCCCTACCTCTCCAGGCACCTTGCCTATCAGTCACAGTGTGATTTCTGATCACAGTTCATCTTGTAGTCTTGTGAACTATCCCATCTCCTTCTCACTACAAGGACTCAGTACGTCTAATACCAGGTATTAGACTTTTTCTAATACCTGGCATGCAACACTTACTCACATCTGCACACACTCAGATATACTTTTGTTAGTCTCATGTCTTCTTTCAGGTCTAGCTAAGTTATCAATTCTTTGTATAGGTCTTCCTAATTTTTCGAAGTCAGTCATATTTGCTTAGCTAAAAGTTCCCACAGTTTATGAATCTCTCTCATAGTTATTACATTTTTATGTACGTGATTAATTGTTAATAGTAGTCTTAACTAGACCACAATTTCCATGAAGGTAGGGATCTTTTCTTTTACCCCTGTGCTTTTTCTTATGTTTCTAACCATTACCTTTTTAACCCCTGGCATCTATCAAAGTAAGAATATATAGAAGTGCTCAATGCATATTTAGTGAATAAGTAAATAAATTATTATAAATACGGTAAAAAATCTGAAATATAAATCTGAGATAAAATAATATTATAAAATTATTTAAAGGTAAATAAACATTTATAATAATGTTATAAGAATAGAATTAAGATGAATCGGCAGGCTATAAGATTCCACGCATTTGCTGCAGCTAAATGTGAGTTTAATTTGAGGTTTCCTGACAGCAACCTTTTTATAGCACCTACTCTGTGACAGGTACTTTTCAAATGCCACATAAAATGTCTCCATTATTTTATTTATTCTTGAAAACAAAAGTCTATCAGGCCGATGAAATTATTATAGTAATGAGGATTAAGTTGAGGCAGAGAGAGCTTAAATAACTTGTGCAAGGTCATATAGCTAGCAAGTGTCAGAGTTATTTTTTGTTTTTGTTTTTTTTTTCCTTGTCATGTAGTGGAATCAAAGCAGATAGTACTGGTAAAGGAAACAGTTAAAGAAAAGTTCTCCAAATGGTTAACAATCTGTCTTTTTCCAATCTACTCATTGCTTCAATAATTTATACTCTACTATATAATAACCAACTGAAGATACTGGTTTATATCTTCTTATTTTCTCTTATTTTTCTTCATTTTCCTATTTCTTTTAGGATCAGTGATAAAAAACAGTAAAAGAAAAAAATTTATTAATGCATCAGTGTATATGCATTCTGAAGACTCTTCTCTTAAGATCTCAAACTATGGCTTCATGACCCAAAATACGAAAATAATCCCATGTCTGTAGCTATCACCTGTGGCCCTTTCTGCCCCTCTCTACCACTTTTCTCATTATATGTGTAACCGTCACTCAACTCTCTTGTCATTACATTGGTGTTACATATTGATTAAAAGAAGCAAGTATAGTTGGTAATATTGCATTTCTAAATTTTAAATAAGGTATTCAAATTATAAATGAAGACATACATGCCAATTAAAAACAATACCCAAGGGCAATTTACTCAATGTAGTATATGAAGGAAATGAAGAAAAAAATATATCGTGCGGAGTGGGTCTCAGAATGCACAAGGAAAGAGAAAATAAAGAAGAAACTAAATTATGCCAATCTGTGCTTATATTGTTCTTACAGATTACATACGTCTTTCATAATATTACTTCATTTAATCCCCAGAACACTTCTATAAAGTAGATGGTTTTGTTCCCATTTTACAGATGAAGGTAGTGAACACTAGAGGTTAGTTTACCCATGATACAATTATAGGGAATATCTGAACTCAGATTCAGCTTTCAACTCTATGGTCAGTGCAGAATGGTTCATTTTTACAAACATGCATTGAAAACTTACCCTTGCAACACATTCCACATGGCATTGTAGTCCATAATGATGGAAAAAAGACTGAGTTTTATGAACACACAATTCAATAAAGAATTACAGGGAAATAAGTGAAGAAATTTTGGTTTAAGGCAGATAGTTCTAACAAAGTTACAAACAGATTGTGGAGGAGAAAGAGGCACATGAAAATCCTAGGTGTACCTCTACAGATGTCTCGGAGAGCGGAAAATTTGAGTTGAGCCTCAAAAATATTTTTATTTGTTTTATATAGGGAAAAATAACGTTCTAGGCCGAAGACATTGCTTGAGCAAAGAACCAGAGGCAAAAACAGGGGATCAGAGATGTGGAAGTAACCTAGTAATCAGTAACATTGAAAAAAAAAAATGGCTTCATGGCGAGTGTAATTAGAGATGATGTTAGAAAGGTAGGAAGGGGGGAAACGTGAAAAGTTCTGAAAGGTAGCCTGAGGTCTTGAACTTAACTTTCTTGCCCAAAGCCTGCGCTGGGCTATTTTTTTAAACTCACAAGAGACAACATAACCGTGGAAAAGCAGGAAGAAGTTATTTTGATTCATTTAGGGATGTCTACATCTTCTCAAATACAGCTTTGGAATACAGCTTTATAGGACCTGAAATGTCATGACAAAGGATTTGGACAAGGACATTCACAATACTACAAAATCTAAATTCCTCCAGTGCTACATTCATTAGAAAAATGTCATATGCAGCGAAAGAACTGAAAATACCCTTCAGAGGATGACAACATGTAGTGAAATCCTGAAAAGAAATCTCCCAGTTAAAAAAAAAAAATAGCTAAAACATTGCAATGTACAGAATATTAAATGGGAGTGCCAGCTACATAAGAAACGTCAGTGGATCAATAAACATTACAAATATATTAATTTAGAGCATAAATACCTTGCAAAATGAAGACCACGTTTCTCTTACCCCGAACACTATACCTCAAAATTGGCTTGACTGTGGCAGTTGTTAACAGATAACAATAATAATAAAAAAATTTAAAAGGAAAGGAAGGAGCTAACTCTTTTGACCCAGTCGTATACTTCTCAACTGAACTGACTTAGAAGTATAGAAGTACTAAAACCAAAAAGGCAGCTTCAACTCTGAAATATGATTTGAGTCATCTACTCTGTCATCACTTTTCTAGAAAACACATACAGTACTTACTAGATACAGTGAGCTAGACACTTTAAACATTGGAACTTTTTGTTTTCATAACAATCTTTTCTGGTGGGCCTGGTTATTACCCTCATTTTTTGAACAAGAAAACTAAGGCCTAGGGACATTAAGTATCTTGCTGAAAGTCACATGTATCAATGGGGGGGGGGGGGAGCTGAGCCCATGTGCATAGCTAATAAACTATTTCTTCTTTTTCTTTAAAGATTGTTTTCTGAGAGGAAGCAAAAAATGGCATTATTAGCTTATATGTATAAAAGTGATTTAGTTAGCCTTTTTTTTGAACATTAGGCATTTCCTAGCTACTTGGTTTGCAGTGATGTACTAGAGACAAGTAGTAACTCTTTCTAAACCCGCTTTTCTAGTTAGGGAAGGTGGGAAATACATTATCAAACCACTAAATAAGCAAGATTACTTAAAATAAGAATAAGACCTGTGAAATAAATAAAGGGCTATTTGTTAGGGGTCACTGGACATAGATCAAAATACAGAAATGTACACAAAACCGATTTGGGATATAGGAGACTCAATTGTCCTTCCATCAGACAAAATGCATTTGCATATCTTTAGATAAAAATAATTTTTATTGCTATTAGTTTTCTACTGCTTACAGAGTTGTCAAACAGCTCAAATATAATGAAAGCCTACGGAATCCTACAGAATCTAACCACTCAGAAAGATGAGTTCTAAACAAGACATAGTTTTTCATTGATAATTCACAGTAACCTTCCGGGTTGATTCGATTGGAAAAGTTTTCACAATTTTTTTTGACACAATATGAATGCCATAGTTCATTGGTGTTATATGTGAATAACTTAGAAATGTGTATCTCAAGTCAAATTCTTTTTCTGTATTCTGACTCATCTACTTCCTACTTGACACCTACATTATGCTATCTAACAACATCAAATACATCAAATACAACAACATCAAATACACATTTATCTTAGTAAATATCACAGGAATGGAAAAGCAAATATCCAAGGTACTCAATTTTTGATTTAATCAGAAATCAAAAAGTGCAAAAAAATGCAGATTATTGATTTAATCAGAAATCAAAAAAAATGCAAAAAAAAAAAAAAACTCAAATGTAACATTAGAAACATGTTTAATCTTTCCACTGAACCTGCTCCTCGTGCGCTTTTCACTAACCCAGTGAATGACATCACTAGTCATCCAAATGCTCAAAGCCAGAACTCTCAGCAGGCATACATGATTCTCTTTATTTCATCAGACCTCAAATGGAATGTATTAGCAAATCCCGTTAGCTTTCCCTCCAAAATGCATTTTGGTCTGTTCATTCTTGCCCCTCTCTATTGCCCCGACTCTAACTTGAAACATTTACATCTCACAATTAACAACTTAAATAACATTTAATGTCGTCTCTGTTGTTCTACTTTGGTCCTTTTTGCTTCTGTTCTCTTAATAGCAAGCAGCCAGAATGCTCTTCATAGGCTCAAGTCATCGCATTATCACAATGCTTAAAACCCTTCAGTGCCTCCCCACCATACAGACCACAGAACACTCACTGTGGGCCTGAAAGGGTCTACATGAACTCCACCCTGTCTCCTTAATAGCTGGTACTCTCCTGCACTCAGTATTTATACTGCAGACACACTGAACGTTCTGCTCTTCAAATATGACAACATGATTCCAATGTCAAGGACTTTGTGTTTTCAGTTCTCTGTACCTGCCTGGTCTGGTCTTTGCTGGCTCTTCTCAGAGCTGGATCCTTACCTTACTTCAGGTTTTAGCTTAATATCACCTTCTGAGACACGTGTTACTTGTCTCTCTATTAGTATGTCATCCCTTCTCTTTCTATTCATATTATATTTCCTTGTTCAGTTTCTTTAGTGGACCTACATCAAACTTAGTTATTTATCTTAATTACTTTCTGTCTCCCCTTAAAAGAAACCACTTAAGAGGGCAGAGGCTGTGCTTCTCTTCTTCTACCTATCAAGGCTCAGCATACACATGTTCTGCAATTGAATCATTACAGACAGTTACTTAGATGAATATTTCTCAGAGACCATTTCATGAGATAGTGGAATGTGGATGATCATTACAAAAGTGATTTCATTAACTTCTTGAAGTCAGTAAATACTCAGAAAATAGATTTTAAATGGCTTTATGGAGTTGCTTCAAAGTAGATTTAACACACTAGTGTGTATTGTGAATTTTCAAGACAGAGATAATTATGGTATTGTTATTTGCCTTGCAATGTTAGACTAAAGACACATTTAAAAACTGACATATTAACCCTACAGTAAGGTGACATGGGGATATGTGTGTGTACACATGTTTTATTTGGCTTCATTGTCAAATGGAAGAATATGTGTAGAAAATTTAGGTTGGAATGTGTGATCTATTCTATTTTGTTATTATATCACATTTCTGCAACTATTTCTCAGCTGTATATTTTTAAAGTATTTTTCAGATAATTTTCAAATAAATAGGCAATCATTAACATCACCATTAAGACTTAATAACTTTTAAAATAAAAAATTAGCACTTTATAAATATTGCTTCCTCTTTAAACATATTAAATGAGAAAATATAATTATTCAGTGGTGAAATATATAATTTGTTAGGCCCTATAGTCACAGATTGGCTAAGTAACATAAAGCATTTTTCCAGGTCTATTTGAATTTTACTAATGACTTTTAAAGTTTTTGTCATTCAACTGATACATATATGTAATATGTATATTGTATATACAGCACTTGTTTCATAGTAATACCTTTACCATGTAAATTATTTCATAGTAATACCTTTAAAAATACTGCATGAAGAAATGTATAAATCTTTATGCTTGCTATAATGCAAACGATTATGCTGGATTTGTTGGTTGGTATCTTTATTATACTGAAGGCATGGAAAGAAAAAATTGATAAATCATTGCTTCCAGATTTGCACATCTCTAATAGGTTGATTTTATATGAGAGAGAGAAGAGAAAGACATTTCAAACTTCAATCACTATCCACCCTAATTTATTAAATTTCAAATACTGTACAAATATATATTGACTAGGCCTTCACAGAAAAATTTATGAATGGCTGTGCCCTAATTTTCTAGCTGTTGGTAGATGCATCATTTGATTTATCAATATATTCCTTTTGCATTCACTGGACACCTCCTAAGGGTGATTCAGTAGGGATTTGGTAGGAGAACAAGAAATTGCCTCACTTGGAATTTACAATCTACTGATGATGACAGATATCAATAAATAATAATAAAGGAAATAAGTACATCATTACACTCTGTATGGGCCCATCAATCTGAGATATGATAATTACTATTAAAAAAAAAAAAAGCAGTGCAGCTGACTCGAAAGAGACAAAACCTGGGCCCCTAATTCAGCCTTGAGGGATAAGCTTAGGTTCCTCTTAGGAAGGGAGATTTAAAACATTCAGTGAATCTACCTATTGTGCATCTGCATATTAAGTATTTTTTTCTATAAAAGATGCATCATTATTATTTATAAATAGTTTACTAAAGACATGTAAAGAGATAATAAGTGTATCATATACATAGAGATAATAAGTGTATCATAAACATAAATAATATATGCATAGTATATATTAATAAAAATGATATTCTACAGTGATATCAATCATATAATTATACATAAATTAATATTACATGTACACATAAATGTATAAATAGATATATAAATGTAATTGCTCCTAAGTTTCTCCTTGAAATTGTTATTCTAAAGAACTAGCAATGTAAAGGGAAATGAGAATTACCTCTACCGGGTAATATATTCTTACTGTCATCTAAAAAAGTTTTTCACTAACAAGTTATTTCAATTATCTTTTATAAAGAGTAGAAGTCAAGAAGATTTTTACAGAACATAAATTTATTATTGATTTTGGCCTTTCCCATGCAGGTTTGCTTCAGTTCTTGCTATCAGATCTTAAGTGATTAAGATTTCAAACTTTGCCAACAGGATAAGAATATGTGAGGAGTCTAATAGTTAACCTACATAGCCTTTATCTATTAAAAAGAGAAAGTAAAATTTAGAAAAAAAATTTAATAATTCTTTGTTTCTTATAAAGAAAAAAATCTCTTTTGAAGGCTCAAAGACATTTTTTTTGAAGCTTATAAAGCATAATCACTATGTCCGCATTTAAAACCTTTTTGAAAATACGAATGAATTCTTGACAACCTCCCAGATAGGTGGTGTTTATGTAAGCTACTGACATTTTGAAACATACTCTGTTTTGGCAGTCTATTCTTGGTTTTATTTATTTTTATTTTTTTATTAGGTCATAACTGTGTACGTTACTCCATTTATGGAGTACAATGTATTGCTTTTATATACAAATAGGAATGCGTACATCAAACTGGTTAACATACGTTCACCTCACTTATTTAATTGTTGTGTTAATACATTTATATTCTACTTTTAATAGATTTGACATCTACCCTTGCAATATGCACAACAGGTGAGGTCCCACTGATCACCCTTCTTCTACCTGGCCACTCTCCTCTTCTCTCCTTCTTTCTGGGCTATAATTGTGTTTTGTCATTCGTATGAAAGTGTGGGGGACTATATATTGGTTTTATAATAGTATTACAACAAAGGCATTTGCACAAGAATGTTTATTGCAGCCCAATTCATAATTGCCAAATCATGGAAGCAGCTCAAGTACCCATTGACCCATGTCTGGATTAACAAATTATGGAATATTATGTAGTCATAAAAAAGAGACTTTACCTCTTTTATGTTTACATGGATGGAGCTGGATCATATTCTTCTTAGTAAAATAGCTCAAGAATGGAAGAAAAAATATTTTTGGTTTTAAAAATCCAGTAAAGTCTCTTTACTGTGAAAATTAATGCAGAAAATGCTTGTAGCTACTCTCAGCTTAATTTTTGACTTACAGTAGTAACTCTAAAAACAGGATTCATTACAACTCAATTTGAACGTGAATTGGCACTTTAAATACTTTAAATACTAACATGCTTAACCACTCAGTTCACACACAAAAAAAAAAAATGTAATGGACAGTACTACTAATGAAGGTATTATTGATATAATTTTCCAGATTTAATTGAATGACTTTATGGAGTATTTACTACATGTGTATGTCACCATGAGTGCCACCAAGTAAGACATTACACAGTTGCTGGTTTCTGAGGTTAGTGAACAATTATACCCATTTAAAACTACATATATTGAGCACTAACTATGTACCATGGCTCTCTGAAAAACACTGGCTGGATATTAAAGTGAAAATGACATGGATATTGGCAACAAAGACATTAAAACATGAAAAAAGAATTAGGATTGTGGAAGTTTTGGGATATACAAAGATCAAGAAAAGTAAAATCCACACAGATGGAAACAAATTGGAAACCCTCCCCGCAACACCATAAGCTGAGTAAGTTGAAATTTGCATGGGTAAATCCGAAAAGATGTGGTGGACTTTTTTGGAAGTGAAATAATGGTCTATAACATAGTCTGTCTCACAACTTTTGTATTGACACACATAAAGAATAGATGACTCAACAGTATTAAAGCACACAAATTCATTTCTTTCTTATGTTTATTCTTTACCTCAAAGTATGACATGTATGATGAAACATAACTCACAATAAGATAAAGAAACTTTTATTTCAGAAGAAGAAGATACAGCCCACAAAGGATTTTGAGAGCAGTGAAACTACTTTATGCAATACAATATTAGTGGATACCTGTCACTACCCATTTGCCTAAATAGACAGAGTACACAACACTAAAAGTGACCCCCTAATGTAAACCATGGATTTCGGTAATACTTATACACTCATAAAGTGTAACAAATAACCATCCTGGTGCATGATTTTGATAGTGGAGAAGGCTGTGCATATGTCAAGTCAGGAAATACAGGGAATCTCAACCTAAAACCATTCTAAAATATAAAGTCTACTTAACCTTTCTTTAAAAAGTGGGATGAACAAAATAAAATCACAAGTACATGCATACCTCATTACACTTAACTTACAATGCTTTGCAGACGGTGCAATTTTTACAATCGAAGGTTTGCGGCAACCCTGAGTTGAACAATTCTATCTGAGCTATTTTTCCAGCAGCATGTCTTCATTTTCTTAGAATTCTTTAGCAACAAAAAATTTTTAAATAAGGTATGTACATTGTTTTCTAGACATCATAATGTTGTACACTTCATTGAGTACAGTGTGGAGTAAACATCACTTTTGTATGTCCTGGTAAACTAAGGAATTTGTATTTCTCACTTTATCACAATTTTACTTTACTGTGGTGTTCAGGAAATGAACTCACCATATCTCCAAGTTATACATCTATATTCATGAAATATAACTGTAAGGGCCTGTTAGTTTCTTGGAGAAGACCAAAATCATGTCTTTTGACACATGCAAAGAAGTTCTTATCAATATTCAGATTAAATAACCTCTGAGCAAGTGTTCTCAGTAATGTGGCCTGAGAAAAATTTCCCTTTGACTGTTTATAAAACAGAGAATCTAATTTTGTACTGGAATAAAATACAATAAATATATCAATGTTATTCTCACAGCTATTTCTTTTAAAAGAATAATTCAGCTAATGCCATTTTAGGAAGTTGCAAAATGGTGGATTCTGACTGTGGAGCTGTTTGGTGATTGGAATGTTTTCTAGATAAAATTTAGATTATCTGAAAGGCGTGTTTTCAGATGTGTAAAGAACATACTAACAGATGTAAGGAAGTCATACTAACAGATGTAAGGAAGTCATTCTAACAGATATAAGGAAGTATGCAAAGTCATCGAAGTCACATTTTACTCAAGTTGAAACTTTTTAAAGGTTAATTTTGTTTTAAAATAAATATGGTATTCCATAAAGTAGTATACACAATTAGCATAATCTCTCTATCAGGAAAAATATAGAAGAAAAGGTAAAAAAGCATAAAACTTCTAAGAAATTTTACTCCCTGCTAACAAATAGAAATAAAAGTAATATTTACCTTATCAACTATAGTAATGATAGGAAATCTGGCTGTAAGGCCACGCATGGCCTTCTAGGTCTTTAAGTGAGACCTTTTGACTGAAACCAAATTTTACACAACAGATTCTTTCATTTTTCTTAATACATTTCTTTTTAATTTTTATTTTATATGAAAACTACCAAAGAATAAAATAAGATTCAGTAAAATAATCCTCCCAGATTGACCACCACGATAGGAACATTAGTAACTCATAGGGGCTACAGTGATGATTTCTATGCTCATGATTTAATCCTAAACTCTCCTACCTGACCAGAACAACTCCTGCACAAAGCTGGTTGGCAAGAATTTATAAAGGCGAAGTACACCAGTCTATCATCAGCTTTTGACAACAGTGCACTATGTTTTTATTTAAAGAGAACCTGTGAATAGTTACAAAGCTCAACAGTATTTTTTAATCCTGTTTCATGGCCATCAAGTCAAAGAAGGCCAAGAGAAAGTCGAAGGAAGAAAATACTTTTGAGGATTGGGAATTGCAATATTATCATGTTTTGGCTAAAGATAAGATGATCTGCTTGCTTTGTAATACTATAATATCAACATTAAGGAATTCAATGTTCATCAGCATTATAGCTCTCATAAGGACCACAAATATTTTAAATTAGAGGTAGAGGTATGAAAGGTTGTATTGCCGAAATTAAAAGATGAAAAGTGAAACCAAAGACAATTCTTTTCTTTTTTAAATGTATTTATTTTTATTGTTAAATCATAGCTGTGTACATTAATACAATCAAGGGGTACAATGTGCTGCTTTCATATACAATCTGAAGTATTGCAATAAGACCTGGTGACAATGCCACTGAAACAACTGAAGAATGCATTGCCAAATTGTAGAATCCTTAGATCCCAATAACCTTTCAAAGTACAAACAAATGTCTCTTTTAAGGAGAACCATAACTGATCAGCAGCATGAATTAGACTTCAACTTTAGAGAAAAACGTCATGCAATACTTCAAAAGGAAAATACATTATTCAATTGTTTTAGATGAATCAAATGATACTACTGACTCCACACAGGTTTTATAATTCATTTGGATTGTAATCAAAGATTTTCGTTGCTACAAATAGTTACTCACTTTGGGCACGCTTGTGAACAGAACACAAGAAATAAATATCTTCAACAACTTTTAAGATAAATGTTACAAACTTGGACTGAATTTGGCAAATTTAGTGAGTGTACGTATACAGGGTGCACCTTCCATGACAGGAAAACTTGAAGGATTTGATAAGTATTAACAGATTCAGATACTCTCATTTCTTTTCATTTTATGTTGGATCTTCAAAATCTCTGCGCTAAAGCAAGTATTTAAAGTGACAGGTTATAAGTATTATCACCTGTGTTCCTAAAAATACAGGAGGGCATTTCAGTCTCATATAAAAGTTGAAAGATGAGTTATTCAGTGTGGTTTTGCACTAAAGTGCATTGGCTATATAGGGACAGGTGTCCTCCAAAATGTTTTCCCTCAGTACAGATAGTTAGATTTTATAAAAAGAATCATGAATGCAAATTATTAAAAGATTTCTCTAGGACTGTAGCATTTCTGTGTGATACCATGTCAAATCAAAAGAACTTGAATATTTATTTGCAGAGTAAAACTAAGTCTATAAATGATATCTTGAAAAACCTCCAAGAATTTCCAAAAAATGTTATTTTTTTTCCAAAACACTCTTCTTCAAAAGGAAATTTCATATAAACATTCTCCCCAGTTAGCAAAAGTCAGCAATGAGAAGGTTGATGTATGTGAATCACTGGAAGAATACACAGCTGTTACATACCTATTAACTACAGAATACCATGAAAGGTTCACTGACTGTCAGAATTATGACATCACACTCAAATTAGCATTTCAGCCTCATCTTGTTGATATCACCAAGTCAACTAAAGAACAACAAATGGGATTGATTGAACTCTAAGTAGATAACATTTTAAAGTCATTATGTGATGCTAAGAAAGATCATCTTTGACTGAAATATGGAAAAAATGTATACCCATGCATTCAGCAACATGCTGAATGAAGAAAATGCTGAAAGCAAAAAATTCTTTCTTGCTTTTCTACCTCTTATTGCTACAAATCCAGATTTTCTAGCTAGCCCAAAGCAAGACACCCTTAAGGTCACAAATGACTGATATCCATCTAGAAGATCAAGTGAAACAGCACCTCTGTGCTATAAGCAAATACTCAAGTGCTTTCCAACAAAAAGCAGACACAAAAAAAGTTGATAAAAGGTACAGACACAAAAAAATTTGTTAAAAGGTTAGTTTTAAAATTATTAGTTTTCATTTTCTGAAATTATTAAATGTATGGTAGTTAGATTTTTACAAAACAAATTACATTTTTAGGTACATCTGCTTGAAATTTCTTGAATGTGGCTTTGTGTGATTATAGCTAAGTTAATATACCCTTCCAAAAATAAAAGTTTCCCCAGCCCTGCCCTGGTCTCTTTCAATCATTTGAAACACAGGCCGAATTCAGATGTGCTATAATTATAAAACACATGCCAGATTTTGAAGACTTAGTATGAATGGAAGAATGTAAAATATGGCATGGAAATTTTCTGCCTGTTTTATATTGTTTATATTTAACAATGATATTCTGAATACAATGGTTTGGGTAAATTATACTATTGAAATTAATATTACACATGTAATTTTATTTTTTAATATCCTCATTTGGTCTTTACATTCATTCTTACAGTTGGACAAGATTGATTTGATTATGCCAATTTTACAAATGAGGAAATTATGGCTCAAAGAAACTAAGACTTATACAAATTTCTACAAGTAGAAACAGAACTTGGAAAATCAAGTCCAGTGTTCTGTACATTTTCCACTTTATTGTGCTTCTTCTAAAAAACACCATCAGTATGTAAAATTAGTAATAATAATTCCAGCAACATCTGTATTTACTAAGTACTCTTTGTGAGTCTGCCACTATTGTAAGTACAGTAAAAAAAAAAGGGCAGCAAAACAGTTTTACCTTATTTCAAAATTACCATGCATTACAAAATTTAAATGAGGGCTGATTTTTCAAAGTTGCCATTGAAACTATAAAAATAAAGCCTTTCTGAAATTCATAATTTCAGTGCATTTTTATTACTTTACATTTGATATAGCAAAATGAAAATAGGAAGAATTAAGGGAATACCACTGTTATAGCAATATCTGCAAATAGATAGATGCCAGATTAGACAGCTAGATGAATGATAGATAGAAGTTATAGATACATAGACACAGAGGTAGATGTGATTGGGTAATTGTTATGCATTTCCTTGTCTCTTAAATTTAAATATAATTGAGAAGAATTATATATATTATCATTTAGAAGACATTGAATTATATGTGTATAAAAACTTTGTCATTATACTATTATCCTATCATTTTCTGTATATGAAACACCTTGACTCCACCTTTACCACAGATTTTTTCCCCAGGAATATAAACTTACTAAGCATGTGAGTTGTGTCTATTGATCAAGCTCTGTGTTTTTACTTTATAACAGGTAAGTGTGAGAAGATAAGCTTGCAATTTTTCTAAGAAATTATATAAGGTTGTAGAATAAATGTAGACAACAGTCTCCAAATTTATGAAGTTGTTAAGCATTATTTTTAGCAGCCATGATGAATATCACTCAATTCCATGTGGATTATATATCCCCAACCTCCATTTTATAACATTCTCTCAATACTTTATCTTTAATACTGCCTTAAAGGTAATGAACTACGTGTATTTTTAACATCATTGATAATCTTGAAGTAAATTTAAAAATAATAATAATAATAATAACTCAGCCGTGGGGCTCTGTTTATAGTCTGAAATAATACTAAACCTCCCTTTGATCTATTGCTATAAATTTTATCTCCCTGGGTTTAGTAATTTAAATCTCTATGTCTCTCCAGCTACTGATATATAAGCATTATAAATATAAAATTCAAATAGTGATCAACCTGAAAATATTAAAATAAGAGAGAGAACATATTTAACATTAAAATACAGATGATAACACTTATTTGATCTATTTTTCTAATTCCAAAATAGCTATCAGCAGATTACTGAATATTTTATAGACCTATTCAATCAGCAGATGTTTTTGAAATGTTTATTCCTTATGAGATACTATGAAAGACTGTTTCTAGGTACCCAAAACATAGTACCTTCCTCAAGTAACTAACAACTGGAATAGGATTCTATTGATACCAATAGTTCTAATTGAGAATACAAAAGAATGAACATATTAGTGTACGTGGTTGAATGTGAGGCAGAGGATAGGGACGTAAAGAAAAGAGTCATGGGTGGTGCCTGTGGCTCAAAGGAGTAGGGCACCAACCCCATATACCAAGGTGGTGGGTTCAAACCTGGCCTTAGGCCAAAAATTAAAAAAAAAAAAAATGCAAAAGGAAAAGAAAACAGTCATCAGGAATGCAATGCTGAAACTTCCTCCTCAATGCAAATTAGTTTGGCAGGGTGTTAGGCCTAGTGGGGCCTAGGCTAAAGCAGAAAAGTGTCAGGCCTAAGCTATAATGGAAAAATATCAGTTAACTCCTGGCAAATTTCCAGAATGGAAGCTTTCCAAAAAAGAAATGAAATAAGTTTAGTTTACCCCTAAGATAAATAAGAAAGTATTAATTTATTTCTTGCTTCTAGTTCACTCCCAGTTTCTTGCTTGCCTAACTCCCTGGCAAATGAACTGGGAGGCACCAACTGTCCCTGTCAACCTTTAAATAATACCAGGTGGGGAAAATACTGAGACTAAGATGTATGGGGGAAAGTACTGAAACTAAGATGTATAAGGGGAAAATATTAAAACAAAGATGTATGACATATAGTTAACTAACTGCAAAATTCTACTTCTTTACAATGTTTGTTTGCTACCCTACCTGTGTTATGCCCTGATCGAAGTCCCCAAAGACCACCAGGGAGCCGATTCCGATGCAAAAGCAAAGAGCCGTTTTATTGCAAGCTCGAGCTTGGGCAACTGGGGTCTCCGTTACAGTGGATCCGAGCCAGAAGCCCCGAGCTCTTGTGCTAGGGGTATTTTATACTTTTTTACAGTGTTCTGGGCATGTACATTTCAAACAAAGGGTTGCATCTGGATTGGTCGTCACCGGTTCAGCCGCGTGACTCACCCCAGAGACAGGTTCTAATTGGCCTTCTGTGATTCATACTTGATTTTGGCAACTCATGATGACTTGCAAGTTTTACTCAAAATGGCGGGTGCAGCAAAATGGCTACCTTCAATTTAGCATACTCATCAAGATGGCGTCAGTCTGGTTCCTTCACCTGGATGCGTGCCAACCAGGATACAGACCAAGCATTAGAAATCCAACCCCTTAAGCACTCAGGGCTGCTTTCAGAAACCCCTTGTTGGGACTGTAGAATAATATTTAGAAAAAAACATATCCTACATGAAGCACACAAAGTGAATTCAGTGTGAGTTTAAAATGACTTGCTTTTCTTCCTGAGGCTTAAGGGACTTGGACCCCCATGGGTTACATGCAAAGTTAGCTTCCTTGGAGTTGTAAATTCCTTAAGCCTTTTCTCTGAAGCTGTACACCCCGTGAAGCCTGAGATCAAAGGGCATGCCACCCTTCCTCAGAGATAGGGGCCAGAGGGTTGACATATGTTAACAACATATTGTCAGAGGTCTACAGGTACTCTGCCCTAAAGGAAAGATGGTCATTACTTCATACTGAGTAAACTGAGTGAATTCTTGAAGATACTCTTCTATTTACTCTGTTCCTCTGTGGCTACTTTCTTCTTTGTGATCTTTCTTTAGATACCTGCTCAAAAATTAGTCAATGTTTAGAAGAAGAGGTTTACTACAAAGGTGATTGTATTGATATGATAACAAAATATTTCCTTTCTAGTTAATTTCAGATAGATAATATAAGATAATGATGAAAGTAATAGATAATAGATTAAGTGTGTATGTGACTAGAAAAGTATAAAGTCAAAACCTGGAATAAAGACTTTTGCTACACGCCATCTCGTCTCATTTTGTGTAGTCTTTTCCTTGATTTAATAACTACAGGAGCGAGTTTACATCCAGCAAAGCTGCTGTTCGTTCGCGTCTCTGGTCATGCAATAGGGACACTGAGGCAGTCACCGGCCGGCTCTTGAATAAAGAGACTCCTTTGCAAATTCGGCTTGTCTGGTTGTGTGGTCTCTGGGGAACTCCTGGGCACAACACAGGAAAGACAGAATAGAGTGTCCCAAATGGGGCAGTCAGTCTACAGAGAGAGAAAATCACCCACAGAGGCAAATGCAAATACAGAAAGATAAGAAGAGAATGATGTATCTAAGAAATTGTCAGCAGTTATGTTCAAAGTGCACATTGCTAGAAAACAGACAGGGTTGAAAACTATGGATTGGGAGAGAAAATTAGGAGTTAGGTCATGAAGCAGACTGCCTTCAAAGTTTGTGAAGCACCAGGGAAGTGTACAAAGGAAGGCTTACAACTCAAGTATCAAAAATTTTAGAGGCAATAAATTAAGCTTAAAATAAATTCTGTCTTTTTACTATGACATATATACCTCATATGCCTTGGAAGGCCAGTTTTTTAATTTGAAATTCTGAGATTTCTTGGGAATCCACATGAGACTGGCGCAATAGGAGAGAGAACAAAAGCTGATTCTTCTTCCCTGGCCAGCATTCTGTCTGTAATCTCTTCCCACCTGTCTCCATCCCATACTTGGAGAGCTTCTCATGCAGAGAGAAAAGGGTGTCCCAGCACAAACACACAACCTTTACCTCACCCTCTTCTCCTGATTCAATTTTGGCTCCTCGCAGGGCCTAGGAATCCACACACAGGGGAATATAGCATCTCAGCTATGCAGAGTGTGCTTTGAGTCAGCAGCCTCTTGGTCACTCATGACTTTGAGGGTTTATGCGCCTATGGTACTGTCTGCTGTCAAAACTAAACCAATGTAGGCTGCTGAGGCCCTGGAAACAGACCACCCCTGAGCAAGAAATACAGAGTGAAGCCAGAAAGATGTGGGCTACAGAAGCAAGGATTGCAAAAGGGCATATGCTCTTTACCTGATAAACTGCTTACCTGTGGAGAAGAGTGGATATAGCCAGAACAGGGCCACATAGTTTCCTCAAAGGCACAGCTGCACAGACAGGGTATGCCTAGCCTGGGTCCACGACTGGCAGCCTTATCAGTTATAAGTGTTTAGACCATTGTTGCAGGCTAAAGGATCCAAAAGATTTTCCAGTAGTTAACATTCTTGTTGTTTGCATAACTATAAACTACGAAAATTAGTGAAGAGTACAAGTAGAAACATTTCCTTTTCAAGGTAAAGTAATGGTATATAGCTATTGTGACTTTCTTTGAAGTGCCTCACTTATGAAGCTGCTGTACCATAGATAGACTTGAAAAATGATCTAGTTAAAGCATATATTGCCATCGGTCAAGGGTAACTCTTTATTATTTTAATAACCTTCAATAATCATGGCAAGCTGTGGGTTTAATCCTTACCATGTTCTCTTTGAGCGCTGAACAGGATAACGTCTTCAAAGAAGATTTGTAAATGTCTGAACTAAGTCTCACAGAGTTCCTCAGAAGAGGAGAAAGGAAAGTCTTTTAAAGATCCGGAGCTAGAAATTAAATCTAGGCAGCTCGGTTTTCAAACCACCCAATCCCATTTTTTTGTATTTATGCCTTAGCTGCACAGATTAAGACTGCCCAAAAATTCTCAAGCAATTTCTTTGTTAAAAATTGTTCACACACACACAACTCATAGAACATATGAAAATAAAAATAGTATTAAAATTTGGTTTTGAACCCAGAAACACGGCCTACAAGATGGAGTCTGGGAAGCTAAGGTGAAGCAGTACAGCGAACCTCGTCTGCTGAGTTCACGTTCCTCCCCACATCATTATCTTTCCCTGTAATTACCTAGTTAAGAGTTCACGCTTTCCCTTTGCAAATTTTGCTTTCATCATTTACCCAGAAAAGTTGACTCTAAGAATTCCTCATTAAAAACCCTTACATAAATTTCTATCTCAGAGTCTGCATTCCAAAGAACAAGACAAGAAATACCTATTGAATTTATTATCTTTTAAAACTGTTATATGAAAGGGTGTCATCTTTGATATTTCATGTGAAGCAAACGCCCCCATCTTCTGCTTAATGTTGCATATCTGATAGAAATTATTTTATCCATGTAAAAAACTTTTTGGAATTTCTCTCCAGGCCAAAAGTCAAAAAGACCTATCTTGACCCCACTTTCTTAGAACATTTCCTTGAGAAATCTAGTGCTTACAAATCCTCTGTCTGTCATTTTGATAGGTACGTAAATCTTCAGAAAGGCTAAATAAGCTGGAGTTACAACCCAGAACTATTTCTCATAAGGGCCTGAGAGCCATCCTTTGAAATGTAGAATGTCAGGAAGCTGGAATTTCTATTTACTAGTCCTCAAAATAATCTACAGACCTGCTTCAAGCTATAACTACCTGCTGTCATAAAAATACAGAAGTTTTATTATTTCTTCAGATAAATGCAATTAAATAGTCCAATTGGCTATCCCATTACCATGCTAATTTCGGATAAACTATGAAAGAATGTGTAGCAAGCAGTGCTGTAATGTCTTCTTCTAAGAAAAATTTTCATTAACCTTAAAAACCCATATTATGTACAATGTATTATGTCTGCTTAGGTGTATAAAAAGGAGGGAATTTCTTATTAGCAGATTATCTGTAATGCATATCTCAGTCTGATTTAATGTCTATTCAATAATAAATTTGTTTTTCTTTTTTTCCACATTATGGAAAAGATTTTCTGGGTTGACCCCACATTTTATGTTTAATTTTTCCTTAACACTAATACTCTGGTTTCTCTTCAGATAGTATAATTTTTCCTTAACACTGAACAAATTTATGTAATAGGTAAAAATATAAAATAAATGGCAGGCTTGGTGACTCACTCCTGTAATCCTAGCACTCTAGAAATCTGAGATGGATGGACTGCTTGAGCCCGGAAGATCAGACCAGCCTGAGCAAGAGCAAGATCCCATCTCTAAAAGTAGCCAGGCGTTGTGTTGGGTGCCTGCAGTTACAGCTATTCAGGAAGGCTGAAACAAAGAGGATCATTGGAGTCCAAGAGTTTGACGTTGCTGTGAGTTATGATGTCATAGCACTCTACAGAGGGTGAAAAAGTGAAGAAACTCTATCTCAAATGAATAAAGAAATAAAAATAAAAAACAAGGTGAAATAACGCTATAATTTGTGTTAGCATCACTGATTCCATTGTTTATCCTCTCACTTGATTATTCCTAGGGATATAGTTGTAAATATAGATGAATCTTCCAAGTAGAAAGACAGAGAGCGATGCCTGTCCCCTTCATATAGGGCTGAACATAGACCACATTTTCTGGGCCTAAGCAGGCTCTCAAACAGGTTTGATCAATGTCCCTTTTAAGCTGTTGCTCCCAGGGAGGGACACAATGCCCCAAACAGGACTGCATTGCTACACAACTGGCAGCTTGAAAATTACCCTCTGCCTGCAGGCCTCTGCTGCCAAACAGTTGTGACATATCTTAGTCATTCATTCTTTCTCCCCAAACCTCCTGCCTGCAGGGTATGAAAAGCTGCATATAATCCCCTAGACGGAGAGCTGAAACTGGCTACCACTTAGGGCTTCTCCACTGTGCCAGAGACTTTACCTTTGTTCTCCTCTTGTCTATCAATAAAATCTATGCTTTTGCTTATTCATGGTCGTGAATTCATTCTTCGCATTTTTAAATCCAAGGACCTGGCAGAGAGATTCTGGTAACAAGAGGAGGCTGCACTCAACCTTTAGAATCCTCATTTGCGCAAAACTGCTCTCAGCAAAGTCACATTTTACAACCCTATAGACTTTGAATCTCACCCCAAGTGAACCCTGGATATTAAAAAACTTGGACTCTTCTAACCTAGAGCTGAGTAGCTTGGTTTAACATCAATCTTTGTCGGTCCATTTTTAATCGTTTGGAGAATGTAATTAATTCTTAGAAACTCTGATATCAGCAATAACATCCTACTTAGAAAAGAGAAAAGTACATAGGCACACTTAAAGTTAAATTTTTACAGGTAAATCTAGAAAAATTCTGAAACTACTTAGCCTCTTTTGTCTACTTATTATGAGGATTAGATATTCCCTAACATTGTATTGTTTGCACCTTATAGGTATTTAGTGAATATTGGTTGGATAAATCCTTGTTTTTCATAGAGAAGCAAGTGGTGCCTGTGATTTAAATTACAAATTAAGTATTTTTTTTTTCTTTTTTAATATAAAGAATGAAGGTTTCAGAATAAAAAAGAATGAAAAAGCTCAGGAAATTTCACACCAAAGTGTTGAGGTCAGGGAACTTAGTTTACCAACCTCAGCTGATCTGGTCAATTACTCATTGAAACTAGGAAGTTCAACCAAGGCAGGGATAAACCAAAAGCAAAAATGGGTAAATCCAGAAGCAAAACCAGAGCAGCCCAGGCAACATGACTAGAAGCAAAAGTATCTTTGCGCAGGCTTTAGTATGACAAAGAGGAAATAATGTGTAAGAACAGAGAAAGCTTAAAGCCAATGAGAGTTGGAAGTGGGTACCTGTCACGAATGAGAAGAGACAGAGAGAGAGAGAGAGAGAGAGAGAGAGAGAGAGAGAGATGCAAAGGCAGTGTAGATGTATAAATAACCTCTTTCTCTTCACTCAAAATTGTTTGTAACTCTTTCATTTGTCTCTCTCTGAGTCTCTGGGCACCTTTGTCCTTTTTTATTGGTCACTGAACACTAGGTTACCCCATACCCACATTCTTTCCCTTTTTTGGCAAAAATTGCTGCCCGCTGAGCACAGTGTTTGCATAATGTTTCTATAGACCCTCCAAACCTCCTTACTCAGCAGGCCAGGCTTTCTCCTATGCCACTTGAAGCCCTTTTCTTTGTTTTGTTTTGTTTTGTTCCTAAAATAAGACTTTTGGTATAAAGAGTATTTTGAGTTAAAACCTCTTTGAGATCCACAGGTCGCTGGAAGGAGCCCTCCTTCTATCTGCATAACTAGATAGACCCCCAAAAAGAACAATTGACTTCCCTTGGCCTCCCCCTTATTTAAATATATTACAGGAAAGAAGATAAAGAATGCAATCAGACTTAGCCCGAATCATTACAAACATAATACCTGACTTTCAGGTTAATTAAATTGCCAGTCTGTTTGCTCCATGTATTCATCCTCTCTGACAATCATTAAATCCCTTAAACAGAATTACCTATATTCCTGATCTTCCCTCTAAAAGGAAGATAAAAAAATTTCTGGATCTATTAGGATATTGGGTAATTGTAACACTCTCCACTTGCACAGCAAATAACCCACTTTCTCTTAGTAACCTTCCTTAATCGTGAGTTGATCTTTGAGAGAACTTTCCAGGGAAAGGGAAATGTTCCCTGCCACCCAAGAGTCCTAAGCCATCTTAGAATTGTATTTTAATTTCACTACGATTTTAGGAAGAGTTCTGACTTACTAGAATGCCATCTAGTGAGTATGATGTGCTGGTTAAGAACATAGGCTCTGGAAACAAAATTCTTGGGTTTCATATAACAAACGTCTGTTTCTAGATAATAACAGTATCTAGTTCATTTGTTTTTTATGAGTTTCTTTTGTGAAAACTAACAAGGTAACATTTAGATTGTGTTTACCAAATATTTGACATGGCAAATGCTTAAATTATCATAAGAAAAAAATTATATTTTTGAATCATTATAGCAAAAAGCAATCACTGGAAAGTTAATATACTGATACCGTATTTGTACCTGAAAAGTACAATTATTGATGAAGCATATAAAAGCATGTACAGACCTCTTTTTTTCTGAGCCCAGGCATAGGACCAGGGAATAGAGAAGACTAGAAGAAATCTAATAGTACCTTTATTCACATAGATGTATAAAATTGAACTGATGAACATACATGAAAGTAAGTTTCAGGAGTTTTAATAGGACACACCCAAGGCTCTTCTGCTTTGATACACATCACAGTTTCTACGTTAGCATTCATTGACGTCAATCTGATGAATGAGGAAAGAAAGTGAGTCTTGGTGATGAAGTTGTAAATGATGTGATAGAATTCGAATAATAAAATTTTTAAATTATTAAAGAACAAAGCTTACACCGGAACTTACTCCCTTCTTTGTCCTTCTTTCAACTCTAACTTGATTTAGAGTTTGGTTTTGTGATAGAAAATTATATTTTGCAAATGTAGAGTCACTATAAATTCAAACAGCTTTTATTCCTCTTTTAGTACAGTTAATCAGAGTGTGAGCATTCGTCGCATTCAGCCCACTCATGTGAACTTCTTGAAAAGGTATGTAATGAATGAATCTAGCTCTGGTTTTGCTGTTGTTTGTTCTTATTTTATTTATTTATTTTTTACTTTGCAATTTAACTATAAAATTAATAGGTAAATGCCAAAACCTTTTTTTCTACTTCATTTTCATTGCAATCCCCAAAAGGAAAATGCCAAATTTTTCTTTCTTTTGCATAGTGTCCTAGAGTATCAAAGCTATAAGTCCTGTTCACCATACATGGTAATAACTTTTCAAAGACAAAATAGTCAAGGTGAATTTATGACAGGGAAGCTCAATTTCATACTTTTTTTCTTCTGCTGCTATACGTTTAGTCTGTTGGATTGACCCTCTGGAAAAGGGAGTCATTCTCTTTGTGTTTTTGTTTGATCTGTAAATGAGAGTTTAATGACCTCTATTTCACATTTGATTGTGGGATAGTGGACTACTTCATCATAAATAGTAGTAACACCCCCAAAGACACTGTTTTATGTTGCTGCTTTTATAACTTCCAGAAATTTTTTATATTTACTGCAAATTAATTTGTACATTAATCTGGATTTCTATCTTCATTTTTTTGCTCACGTTATTTCCCACACACACAATGCTTTTTTAATGCATAAATTTGTATAAAATCTATATGCAGATTTAGACATTATTGAAGTTCCAAAACACTCATGGTCCATCAAATTGAAATAATACCTTCTTTCTCTTTATAGTACAGAATGCAATTAATGCTTATGACACGCTGCGTGGGCAAAATTACGCCAGATGATTTTATGTGTAAGTGTACACATTAGATTCTCGGGTTGAGGCTGTCCATTCTTCCAAGGAAGAATCACGTGCAATACTTCTTGGGTATGCCACAGGAAACAAGTACTTTATTTTGCATGCTCCAGAAACCAAAAACACATTAACAAAGTAGGTAAAGATGCTTAAAATATAGGATAGCTTAGTTACAAAGGTTCTCTTCCACTTATTCTGATTCCACTGGAGACAAAAGGGAGAAAAAGGATCCCTGGTAATAAGCTAGAGATTGGTAGAATTGCCCCAGCTTAAACCATTCTCTCTGTTTGGTGGAGATGTCGGGGCTGCAGATGATGGCAGTGGCTGGCAGGATGGCCTTGTCACACAGCAACCTGCCCTCATGACCTCCTTGTTTATCTGGATCCCATTTTTTTACCCAAAAAGCATTGAATGAGTTATGTCCCTATATCTTGTTTTGGCAGAATTGAAACTCAGCATTCATGAACACTTTGCTCACCACAAAGTTTGTGGCTGAAGTGGAATGGGGATAACAGGAAGAAATGTGCAATGTTGAATAAATGTCTGGGTAGAATGGAGTCTGTGCTAAGGCCACAATTCCTCAGCAAGTAGCAGTGCCTGTGTGTGAGACTTCATTGGAAGTTATAGAATTAACACCACCAAGAAGTGTATGCAAAGCTGGAAGTAGGTCTTCTCAACTGTGATTTTTTTAAAAAAACAAATGAACTCTGCTGGAGAAAAAAGTGGTTTTATCTTTTTCCTCTCTATAAAATGTGATATTATAAAAGGGTAATCTTCTGAAGTGTCAGTCAAGGAACATGAAGTAAGAAAAACAATCTAAGAACACACATATTAGAGGCATATCTGGCAGGCAATTAAAAATAACAGAAATGCTTTGCTTGGCCCAGTGTCTGGAATAGTTTATCTTAGATTTCCCGTAGAATTTTCCTGTAAGCTTCAGGACTTACACTGATGTTTTTACTCCATCTTAAGTTAGTTTTTTGGGGGTGGGGGGAGACAGGGTCTTACTTTTGTTCACCCTTGGTACAGTGCCATGGCCTCAAAGCTCACAGTAACCTCAAGCTCTTGGGCTCAAGCAATCCTCGTGCCTCAGCCTCCCCAGTAAGCTAGAACTATATGTGCCGGCTGCAATGCCTAGCTATTTTTAGAGATGGTGTCTCACTCCTGTTCAGGCTGGTCTTGAATTCCTGAGCTTAGTTGATACACTTACCTTGGCCTTCCAGAGTGCTAGGATTATAGGCATGAGCCACTGCACCCAGCTCTTACTTTAATTTTTGTTTATTGTAAGAGATAGGGATTCGGTTTCATTCTTCTGTATATGGCTACTCCATTTTCCCAGCACCATATATTGAACAACATGTCCTTTCTCCAGTGTATTTCTTTTTTTGCTTTATCAAAGATCAGTTCATTGTATGGATGTGGTTTTTATTGGTTCTTTGTGCCATTGATTTATGGGTTCCCAAAAGCAAAAGCAAAAAAAAAAAAAAAAAAAAAAAAAAAATAGCCAAATTGTACGAGATTTAGTTAAACTAAAAAGCTTCTTCACT
>CAUYPK010067365.1:0-57300 GCA_963574355.1 Loris lydekkerianus | reverse complement strand
GCAGGGGTCTGGTGACTACTCAGGTATGGGTTGCTCCAGTGCTCTGGGGAGTCAAGAGGACCCACCCAGCAAATAGATCAGTCTGGGAAGTTTGATGCCTCCTTCCCCACCTTGCACCTCTGTCACACCCAGTCACTGATAGCCCTGCAGGGCTGTGACTCAGTTGCCTGTTGTGAACAGATACTCCAGGGGTTTGTACCTGCCTCAATCACAAGGAAATCTATTTCTGCTCAGCCAGGCCTCTGCGCTCTGCCTCTATCTAGCAGGGGTAGGTGAGGCCCAACACCCTCGGGCGCTTTATGGAGGCTGGGGGATGTTCACTCAGTTCTAGCCCCGCCCCGATTGATGTTACTGACAAAACAGAACAGAACAGAACAACTTTGCAGAAATTTGTTTCTGTCCCTGATAAATTTCCCTGCAGAAGAGAAGCTGATTTGAGTTCCCAGAACCTGCGCCTCAGGGCCTGTCTTTGCTCCTGCAGGTTTGTATTTGGTTACCTGTCAGTTCTAGCCACCTGTCTTCCTTTGTCTATAGGCTGACAATCTCTGGAGGGCCGGGTGAATCTTAGGCTCAGTAAAGCGGTCCTCTAGGTCAGCCCCGCCCTGGGAACTTCCCGCCTCTGCGTGAGCATTTCTAGTCCCCGTGCTCCACCAAGGCCGGTATTGCCTCAGGCAAACCCTTTACTCATGGGGCCTGCATTTCAGTCCCAGATCTGTTCTGTGGTGTTTGCCACCTGAGTAGATGCCCACCCTCCTCTGGTTGCCCAGGGAGACAGGGGGTGTGGCTTTGGAATCTCCGGGAGTGAGCTCTATTGTTGCCGAAATATGGCTGCTGGTCTGCACCTCTGGGCACCGCCACTCTGGTGTGGTTCCCTCTCAGCCAACCATCCTCTCCTCACTCCCATGTCCCTGAGTCAGCACTGACCAGCTGCAGTTTAGGCCCTGTCCACATCCCTCGAGAAATCACCCAAGAATCTGGACTCCTGGGGGACAGGCCTCCAGACCTCAGAGTGAGAGTGGAGGGGAGTTCTGGGAGCTCAGATTTGCAGGTAGAGAATATATACAGTTTTATGCCTGGCAGGAGAATGCTGTGGCACCCTAGTAGGGTAGGTAGGTCTAGTTTTTAGAGGGTCTCTCCCATGGAGTGTAGTGGGAGGATCTTTGAACTCTGCTCGTTTGTTTGTGGGGCACTCCAAGCCATTCTCATGGGGGGAGGGGACTCCTGTCCACTTGGTGATGAATTTTGTACCTTTTGTTTGTATCCTTGGGGTCACAGCTCGCCTCAGTGGGGTTGATGTGCATTCTTCAACCTTCTCTCTTGATGCAGCTCTAATCCACCAGGTTACTTGCTAAGTTTTTGTCCTTTAACTCTCCTTCTGGATGGGAGCCTCTGTGGAAAGCTGGCTTCAGTCAGCTAGCTTGTCTCCACCCCCGCAAATTTTTCATCTTGAGAAGAAACTCTTTCTTCCTGTTTTTCTCTCTGTCTCTGTCTCTCTCTTTCCCTTTCTTCCTCCTTCCCTAATGCGCAGAGGTGAAGGAGAAGGGCAGGCTCTGTATAACTTGGTACTTTTCATCTCAAGCACCATCAGTATATTAGCAAACTTTGACATGTGTGTAAAAACTCTGAAAATGATGACAGTGACTAATATTGTAGGTTATGGACAAGAAACAGGTGCTACCAGATGTACCAATGATAAAATTATATTCTGTATTTCTGAAGCTCACTTCTAAGATATCATTAAATATTATCAGAGTTCCTCTACCTTCACAGGGGTCCTCAAACTTTTTAAACAGGGGGCCAGGTCACTATCCCTCAGACTGTTGGAAGGACGGACTATTGTGTTAAAAAAAAAAAGCTATGAACAAATTCCTATGCACACTGCACATATCTTATTTTGAAGTAAAAAAAAAAAAAAAAAAGGGAACAAATACAATCACACCGCCTCAGGTGGCCCACAGGCCATAGTCTGAGGACGTCTGTATCTAAGGTGTCAGACAGCTAACTGGAAAAACTTAACGTGCATTTGTGGTGGAGGCTACACAAGAGCCCTCCTTCTCTGTCAAGTCACTTATTTGGCCTGTTAAGAGTGACTTTTACACATTTATCATCTGGTTCTTTATTAATCTTTATCAGGAGAAAAGAAGATTGATACCACAGGCCAGTGAAACCATATCTGGGGGACACTCTTCTCACAAGAGTGCTGTTATTGGCTAATATCTGTAATCTAGAGTATTTTTATCTTGCTGCCCTATGTTGTAAAATGTGGCTCTGTTTGATCATAAAATTGGTTTAAATGCAATTATTTCAAGACTAGTTAATGGACATTTATTATTTAACAGTATCTTTTAAGGTCATTTGCAGCCAGGAAGAGGAGCTAACTTCTCTATCTTCTCTCTCAAGAAATGTATGTTTATTACGGAAAATACCCATTTAATGACTTTGATTTATTTGTTAATTTATAAAGTTTTTTTCCTCATAAAACAGGGCTGTAGTTTATTTGGCTACCTGAATTGGTAGTGAAGAACTTTTAAACAGAAACACTTCACTCTCATCACAGCACTTGTTTCTGAAAAGCTGTAAGCTCCTATTTAGTGTTCCCAGACTTTCTCCCCTCATGAATTGATCCTGCCATCCTCAAGGTTATTATCCAGGCCAGGCAGAGACTGCTGTTATACAGAGAGGCAGAAAGCTTTCTCCTACTCACTGGTGACCTCTAAGACATCTTCACCAATTACTATTTCCATTCCAGTCTGTCAAAAGCCACTACTGGTAAAATCTACAGCAGTTGTTTTGGTAGCTTCTTCTCCCTGTGATGCTTCATCGCAGAATAGCAGCTGACTGGTCTTTGAAGCAACGATGGTTCAGCCCTCTCAACTGTTATGAAGTCCCAGTAAGTGTTTATAACTTCAGCCCTCGGATGGCAGCTCAGTTCAGGGCAAGGCTATTTTCTTTAATGTTGGCTGTGTAGGGAGCAGAAATTTGTGTTGGAGGCAAAAAGGAAGGTGGCATCTAAGAAAATTAAGTTTTAGATGTGGGGAGCTGGACGGGCTATTGAAGTTTATTCAGGCTATCTTTAGTGTCAGTTTTCATTTAAACATAGTAAGGAAACACTGAAGTCTTTCTTCCTACTGTCTGTTGCAGTGGGACATGCAGACATGGCCTTCGCCAAAAGCACAGGCCATCAGAAGGAAGAAGGACTTCAAAGAATAATAGTAACACCCTCCACCTCTGCCAAGCAGGAACGGGGAGAGAAGCAATGCCAGAGTGTGTTTGTGCCATGCGGTTCCAAGGTGCTGCCATATGAGACGTGGTTCTTTTCACTACAGCTCCCAGCCTGATACAAAACAGACAAGTTAAACATCGACTCTTCTGACCACAATAGCATGCTGGGAGCCCGGAGAAGGACATTTAAATGTGACAACGAAGCAGGTCACTGAAGGCTTCCTGGAGGAGGTGAGACTTCATCTTTAAAGAAGAGCTGGAATCAACCGGTAGGAAGACAGCTGTCAAAGGGCGAAGGTGGAGGCAGAAAACTTGAGTTACACAAGTGACTTTGCCTTGGACTAAAATATTTCTGTACATAAAAAAATACGTGGTGAGAAAATCTTATGCAAGAGCACAATGAAAAGCAAGGCTGTGTTCGTCTCTCAAACCTTCTGTCCTTGGTCCTCCCCAGCAGGGGAAAAGACTCAGAGGGCTTCACACGGTGCTTGTCAACAGCAGCAACTCCTGGGAAAGGTGACATTTTGATATTAGAAGTGACAAGTGAGAACAATTTGCCTTCTGAGGTCTTGAAAACCTGGAAACGGTAAGGGTTTGCAACTTGGGGATTTCTCTGACTGCCCCTGGTTCTTGCACAGGCTGGCGCTGTTCACACCTGTGAAAGGTGTGGTGCGCTGGCTTCAGCCGGTAGCTCCCTCAGCACAGGTGAGGGTCCTTCCCTCATACTTAGAGGTTCTACATTGTTATGGTTTATTTATTAATTTATTACTAGCACATATCAGGCGTCTATTCAGTGCTGTGCACTAGACTGGAAACTTCCATGCACAGATGGCTGGCTGAGTCCCGGAGACACACGCCGTTCCACAGGAGAGACCCACACAGAAATCAGGGGTGATGGGCCAGTGCATAAATCCTTTGACAAGATGTGCGTTGGATAGACATGACCGAGCGCTTGCTGAGGGGAAGGGGTCAGAGGGATTCCCGGAGAAGGCGATCCTCAGGCAGAGATGTGGGAGAAGAAACGGGCCGGATGAATGTGTCTGTCTGGTTGTTAGTGGTGGGTGGAAAGGAATGTGCTGAAAACCGTCTTCTGAACATACCAAGTCGGCCATGTGCTTTCTTCAAGGGGGATGATATCTATTTCCCCCTCAGTTTCAAAGTTAAATACTAATGAAACTTGGTCTTTTTGTGCAGTAAGGTTTTCGATAATCTTGGAGTTGGAGGAGATCTTAGAGATCATTTATACACAGCCCTTGCCAGTGCCCAAATTTCCTATGCAGCCCCCTGGAGAAAGAACTTTTCAGGTATTCCCAGGGGTGTCATAATAATAAGGTAAAAGTACAGAAAGAATTCAGTAGGCTTGAACTTCCTCTTTATATACAGGAGAATATTAAGGGCTAAGAATTTGGGCTCTGGAACCAGACTGTCTGATTTTAAATGCTGACACTAAAATTTCTAGGTGTTGACCTTGGGCAAAGTACTGAACCTCTGTTATCCTCATTGTTGTCATCTCTAATATAGAGAAAGTAACAGCATGTCTACTTCATGGGATAACATTTGCAAATGATTTAGTGCAGTACCTGGTGCAGAATATGTGCTCAGTAAATTATATACGCTATCTTTTTATATATCAAATATCCATCCCACTTGCATAAATCTTGCCCCTCATCCTATCCTAAACAGGCAGCTGGACCATCTAAAGCTCCTCTGTTCTTACTTGCATTCACATTTACTGTCACTGATGTCATCATAAAGCCTCGGGGAAAAAATAAAAATAAATTTCCTTATGAAAATGGCATGGCTACTTGCATGTTTTGATAGTTTATGCTGTGAGAAGTAAGAACCTCTTGGGAGATGTGCTGTAAAACTGGCAACTTTACATCTTAGAGAAATTTCAGGGGTAGATATACATCAGGGTGCTCTTGATCATGTCCTTTCTGAGCACGACCTGACTCAGGACACAGAAGCCACTGACACTCCAAACTATGTGATATCAGGGAGATGCTTGGGCAGGCAGGTAGGGACATGGCAACTTCCAGCTGGCTTTTGTTACACATGACTTTTCTTCTCTCCACTCCCAACTTAGATACGTTAGCATGAGCATGGATTTATATTTGCTTTGACCAAACTACAATTTGATTTGCACTATGCCAAGAGATGGGAGGGATGCAAAAGTTTTGGTGAAAAAAAATAACACAAACAAGTATTTTGCAGGCTTGATGGTAATTTAGTCAGGCTTTCTTACTTTTCTGTTCTACATCTAAAGATTCAACCAACCACAGATCAAAAATATTCAGAAAAAATAGAGAATAATAGTACAACAATAAAAAAGAAAAGAAATAAGGGTCGGGCATTATGGCTCTTGCCTGTAATCCTAGTGCTCTTGGAGGCTGCAGTGGATGGCCTGAGCTCAGGAGTTTGAGACCAACCTGAGCAAGAGCAAGACCTCATCTCTAAAAACAGTGGGGCATTGTGGCGGTAGTAGGCCCAGTTACTTGGGAGGCTGAGGCAAGAGAATCGCTTGAGCCCAAGAGTTTGAGGTTGCTGTGAGTTATGAGGCCCCAGCACTCTACCAAGGGTGACAAAGTGAGATTCTGTCTCCAAAAAAAATTAAAAAAATATATATATATACACAAATAAAAAATCGTACAGTATCACAAATATTTCCATAGCATTTGTGTTGTGTTAGGCAGTCTAAGTAGAGAGGATTTACATGGGAGAACGTGTGGTAGGTTACATGAAAATACCACACCATTTTATATCCAAGACTGAGCATCTGCAGGGCTCCTGGAGCCAAGCCCTCAGAGGGATGACTGTACTACTGTGTACTGAAGTCTTTGGGGAAAGGGAAATAAGAATAGCCAGAGCAGATTTCAGGAAGGAGTTGAGTATTTAAGGTTAGTTAGGATGGAAAGTGAGGAAAAATAATTTAAAAGTTGGATAGGTGCTAAAATGTAGACTTCCAAATTAAGTGTTTTGTTGTTGGGTCACAGGGTTCCTGGCTATGGGGAATTAAAATATTATCCCAAGTTTTTCAGTGTTGAGGAATTTGTTATATGCAATAATGTTGCTCTCTTATGAGCACAAAGAATGATTTCAATGCTGGTTTGAAGCTAAAGAGGAAAACAGGAGGTGAGCAGGATTGTGAGAGCAAGCTCTGTATGGACAGCACGGTAAGAGAGCTACAGCATGATACTTGGTCAGACCGGTGTGCAGACTGCTGGGAGATTGTTGCTATTCATACGTTGTTTTGGGGGGCCAAATCCTCTTTAGTGTGGAAAGGTGGAAGGCCCTGGGAGTAAGAGTTCCACGGAGATCAGTCACCATCCTTTTCCCAGGAGCCATCATGGACTGTGGAAAGCTGGGATGATACACTGGAAGATGTGGTGAACTTAATTCTGTGGAAGGGAAAGGTAACATCTTATAAGGTCTATACCAGGCAAAGAGAATGAATACTAGTCAAGGAAGAAGGGATGGTGAGATAGAAGGACATGATGAAATGAGAAGAGGAAAGAGAAAGGGAATGAAAAACAGGGGATGGGGCATGAGGTAGGAGAGAAAAGGTGAGCAGATTTGTCTGCTGGCCTTTGTGGTTTCTGGGTAAATTGATTTAAAGGCTCAGGGCTGGGGTTGATGGACAGTTGTACTTGTTAAATGATTTCTTTAATGTTTCTTTATGTTTAAATTTTTTTTTTGAAACAGAGTCTCACTCTGTCACCCTGGTAGAATGCTGTAACAATGTCATAGCTCACAACAACCTCAAATTCTTGGGCTCAAATGATCCTCTTGCCTCAGCCTCCTAAGTAGCAAGGACTACAGGCACTCGCCATAATGCCCAGCTACTTTTTCTATTTTTAGTAAAGACAGGGTCTTGCTCTTGCTCAGGCTTGTCTTGAACTTCTGAGCTCAAGAAATTCACTTGCCTCGGCCTACCCAAGTAGTAGGACTACAGGCGTAGCCACAGTCCCCATCCATGTTTGAAATATTTTGTTTAATAAGAAGATAATTATGCCAAAATGTTAGCTCGAAAGAATCATCTGATTCTTCAGATGATTCAAACTCCTTCTGTATCTATAAGAAGGGGTATTATAAGAAGACCTAATAGACATTAAAATTTTCCAATGTTTGCTTCAGATATTTTCTTAAAGAAAGTGTTCATGCTACAGGCTGCCTTGACCTCTCCTCTGAGCTCCACATTTACCTGCAAATTGGATCTTTCCATCTTGATGTCCCACAGGCACCTCAGACTCACTGTGTTAACAACTGAACTGTTACTTCCCGCCCCTCAAACCTGCCTCTCTTCCTGTTTTTCCCTTATTAAAGGAAGAGAGATCATTGGTTCTGGTGGTGCATAGTTTGTTGCAGATACTTTACCTGGCCATTTATCACTAGGCTCATGAGAGCACAGGGTGATGCATCCTCCCTTCCCTTTGCCCTTTTTAGTAAGTCTTTGTAATAAGAGAAGAAACTTTGGTGTCCAGTCTTTAAGCAGATAATGGGGCATCATGGCAGATATAAAAAATAGACACGTCTTGCTCCCCAAAGCCTTATCTTTCTACATATTTTGAAGTGCACCGTGCTCTCATTTTAGCCAGCAGCTGCCTAGAGCAAGGATCTTGACACCTTCTTCCTATACTTTAAAACTATATATTATTTTTTAAAAAAGAGGAATACAAACCTGATCAATTTCCATTATCTTCAAGTCTGAAAAAGAAGACTTAAATCCAAGGCTCTGCTCTGCTCTTTGTCAAGAAGAAATGATTTCAAGATTGAGAGCTGCCTCTAACTATGTGTGTTTTCTGTGTGCACTATGTTGGGTACATGACATTTCCCCCATTGTGTTGCATTCCCAGAATACTCTTACATCAGATGTCATTTTACCTAGATACCTTTTCTAACTCTCTACCACTGCCCTGGTCCAGTGGGGCTAGGAATCATTCTGTATATGTCCATGGAGAATATTTCCCACTTTTCATTTCAGAATACCTACGACATTGTACCGTGCCTGCTTGCTTCTTTAATTGTCTTCCCCCTTCACTAGAAGGCAAACTCTGGGATAGCAGGGCCGTGTGTATCTTGTTCTTAATGATTTCTCTGGCATAGCTAAAGCTCTTCATTTAGTAGGCACTCAGTGACTACTTGTGAATTGAATTAAGTCTTTTCAGCAATTCCCAGGTCCCTTCCAATTTCCACACTCTACACTGCTACCTCTATGGCTGTTCAGCTTCTAATAATATATGGATTATAGCAGAAGCTCCATCCCCCCTGGCCACCCTATTATCCTCCCAAATCATCTTGTGTACCAATGACAGACTCATATGCCCACTCTCTTGCTGTTACTTCTTTGAAAAGATGTTTTCTATTGCCTATCAGATTAAATTCAAAGTCTTCTCATCATTTCAAGCCTAATGTTCCAGGCTTACCTAAATATACAAAATTCAGTACCTGCTATTCCCATATACAAACCCCTATCTCTAGACAGGCTGATCTCCTTACTGATCTTTCTTACATTCTAAAATTAAGCTGACCTTGTTTATTATTTGCTGTTTCCCATCTGTTTTTCCTTATCTCCCTACTATCCATCCAGCCACTTCTCATCCTTCAAAGTTCATGCACAGAACCATCCCCATGAGCCCTTCTTTTAGTCATTCATTCACATACTAATCTTATAACTGTATAGCCATCTCCAAAATTTATGGCCAATTATGTGATTTTAGTTGATTTGTTTTGAATTATGTAGGCCATATACTCAACTCAATTTTAAGGTGCTTGATGCCAAGAATTATGCCTTGTATTACTGTATCAGAATCTGACCTAGCATGTTAGATTGATTCATACAGTGTTCTAATACCTGTTGATTGATTGATAAACTAGAGAAGTAGTTCCAAGTACTAAGACATCAAAAAAAGTTATATGAGAATGATTTAAGGTGCTTACATTGAAGTGCCTTTAAAGTAAATTACCTTGCTACCCAATGGAACAAGTAGAAGATCTATACACTTCAATCCTATTCCAGGCAAATATTTCTTAATAGGAACACAAGAAGTGCAAATTGTGACTTTTGTCATGGATCCCAAGTGCCAGGGAGCATTTGACATAGCAATGACTAGATGACTGGAGCCACGTTTGGCAACCCAAGTATGCAGCAAACAAGAAGAGGTGGATATTGGAACTATGCTGAAATAGGCTAAGGCCTGCTGCTGCAGGGCCCCCTTAGGATCTATCACTAAGCAAATGGACGATAGAATATGTCTGGCCCTCCAGGCGTTAGAATCTTGTAGAGCAAAAGAGGAGTGCACAAATAACTAGAACACAAAATGCCTGTGCTAGGTGTGATAGGTGTATGTATGTAGGGATAAACTATAGCAAATTCCACATTCTAGAACACTAACAAAATGGAATACCGGGAAGAAAAACTATCGTGAGGAACAAAGATGTGAAATTTGGTTTTAAGCCCATGTGTACTTAAAGCATTTGAGCTACAGGAGTTCAAGACCAACACAAGCAAGAGTGAGATGCTATCTCTACTAAAAATAGAAAAACTAGCCGGGTGTGTTGGTGCATGCTTGTAGTCCTCTACTTGTGACGCTGAGCCCAGGAGTTTGACATTGCTGTGAGCTATGACACCATGCCACTGTAGCCTGGCAGAAGAGTGAGATTCTGTCTCAAAACGACAATAACAAAAAAAATTATTCAAACTCATTTAAGGTTAAGGGTAATATATTTATTTATTTATTTTAATTAATTAATTAATAATTTTGGGGTTTTTTTGCAGTTTTTGGCTGGGGCTGGGTTTGAACCTGTCACCTCTGGCATATGGGGCCGGCACCCCACCCCTTTGAACCAAAGGCGCCACCCATTCATTTATTCTTTTTCGCGACTGAGTCTCAAGCTGTTGCCCTAGGTAGAGTGCTGGGGTGTCACAACTCACAGCAACCTCAAAGTCTTGGGCTTAAGCAATTCTCTTGCCTCATCCTCTCAAGTAGCTGGGACTACAGGAACCCTCCACAATGCCAGCTATTTTTGTTGTTGTTGTTGCAGTTGTCATTGTTTTAACAAGCCCAGCTGGGTTCAAACCCACCAGCCTTCGGTGTATATGGCCAGCACCCTACCCACTGAGCTACAGGTGCCACCAATGGAAATATATTTAATTTTGTCAAAGGTAGATAAAAAATGAATGGGCATGTACTTTGGTGAGTCGAGGGCATAGAGGTAAGAATTGAAGTGTATAGATAAGTTGCCCCAAGATTGGGAGTGAGCTATCCCATATGTTGTTTTTTCCATCTCTGACCTGGTGTTAAAATGCTTGATTTCTACTCGACATGAAGTTTTGAGAATTATTCTTAGATCTTGAAAGTGTTGTATTTAACTTGTACCAATTGATGAAGAGAGTAAACTTTCATCAGGCTGCTGAGAAGTTCCTGGGAGGCTTTAATAGAGGGGATGGAGTGGAAGTTTCTTTCCCCTCACACTCAGGGCTCTGCTATCAAAAGAGAGTGGTGGGTTGTCCAACTGTGACACCCCCGAACCCCCATCTGAGGGCACCGATAGGAGTGACAAATCATGGACATGCCAGAAACAATTCAGTGGTTGTACTTGCACAATGGCTCTTCTTTCAAACAATCAAACTGTAGAACAAAGCATCCCTGATCCTAATTAAGAAAGTTCAGATCCGCTCCTATAAGCATCATAATAGTTAGTGCACATCCTGTTAATAATCCCTTGGTCTATTTATAGTTGCATGCTTTTGTTTCAAATGCTTTTACATAGATTGCCTCACAGTTGTACTGATATATGCTCTAGCTAGATAAAGCCACCCATTTTTGAACTTTGTATACATTAAGCACTGCATTAGCTAGTTTACACTCACAGGGCTGGTTCATGAATGCGCACCTGTGAAGTAGTGCAAGAAGCTGAGCTCAGAGGACCCTGCCCTTGGGTTAACGGTCTGCTGTCATCATCTTGAAATTCTGAATAGTTCTGAACAAGGGATCCTGTATTTTAATTTTACACTGGTCCTTGCATTACATGTAGCTGGCCCTGTATACACAGGCTATTTCCTGTAATAGTTACAACTACCCTGTGATAGGACACTGAATGCCATTTCACAGACATGGAAACTAGTGCTTACAGCGTAATTTGCCAAGATCCTAAACATGCCTGTGTTGGTCTTTTTGTTATGGTCTATGCCAGGGGTCCTCAAACTGCAGCCTGTGGGCCACATGAGGCAGTGTGATTGTATTTGTTCCTGTTTTGTTTTTTTACTTCAAAATAAGATATGTGCAGTGTGCATAGGAATTTGTTCATAGTTTTTTTTAAACTATAGTCCGTCCCTCCAATGGTCTGAGGGACAGTGAACTGGCCCTCTGTTTAAAAAGTTTGAAGATGCCTGGTCTGTGCGATGCCCAAGCCTATGTTCTCCATCAGTGATTCCAGGTGAGTATTTATTCCAGTGTGCTAATTGTTTACCTGTATCCCATTCACCTGAGGAGCTTTGCACACCTGTAGATTTCTGATAAACAAATCCTGCAGGCAGGGCCTAGGAATCCACATTTTAATTTACTGCCCAGGTAATTATTATATGCATTCAAGTCTGAGTGCTAAAACTCTACATTAATGGCTTTCAATGGGACCTTTTTGGCCTCAACCCAGATAAAAAAAGAAAAAGAAAAAAACATTTTACATCAAGACCCAGTACACACAACAAAAGTGTCATAAAATGGTACTTATCCTTACTGTGCTTGATACACCAGTGATTATTTTATTCTATACTAATTCATTTTTTAAATGCCTACAGTGATTCATGATATAGATCACAAAGGCAAGTTGAAAAATACAGTGTCTAACTAGAGAGGAAAATTAAATAAGATGAGAGTCTAATGCTGTTGAGAGTCTAGGTCAAGAGTACAGAAAGATAGCTACTTTTTTATTTAGGGTTGCTTGACAGATTTTAAATATCTATATATTTTAAATGGAGCTCTTTTGAAAATCTGATGAAAACGAAGGCCCCATTTTACAGGAAAAAATTTCAGATGCACATAATTTCTTACATCTTTTCTGGGGGGTTGAGTCTCCTTCTTTTCAGACTCCAGATAAGGTAATCCTTAATTTAATTGTAAGTATATGCAGAAGCGGAAGTCAAGGGTAACAGCACACTACATCATTATTACATTGGGGAGGGGGAGGGTTGGAGTTTCAGGAAGTTAATTTCTTTTAGTCTTTAAGTCATAAAGAAAGATTGATACACATTGGCTATTCTTTATTTTTTATTTATCTGATATTACAGGAATGTAGTCATTAGTGAAAAATGTTCCCAAAGGATGAGGATGAGTGCTTGTAAGCATTGTTTGAGGAAGCCAATGTCATTACTGAAGATGGCAGAGGTCACTAAAACTAAGGCTCAGCAGGAGGTCAAATGCACTTCTATAGTCCCTGACTCTCTCAGGTCCCATCCTCTCTGAACCAGGAATGAAAGCTTGAAGGACCTGGGATTCCACTTGGGTGTACCCAACTCTGACTAAGAATGGCCACAGAAAGTCTCGGAATCTCCCCAGGTAGTTACCAAGAAGTGCAACTTTGAAGTTGTTCAAATAAGCCTAGAACGTTCAGCTTTTTTTCCCAAGGAGGTTGTGCCTATTCCTAGTGATTAAGGAACTGCCCTGATTCATTTCTGGGCTTGAAATGGAGAAACAACACTTAGAATATGCTCTAATATAGACGCTTAAAGATCCGATGTCTCTAAATGGTCTAGCACTATCCAGACCCTAGTTCTTCGGACTCCTCTGTGCATAGTCACGCGACTGGTGTTGGGAACATTCCTGGAAAAGGCACAGGAAGAAATGATGGAAAGAGAGTTTAGGGAGGGTACTTTAGAATAGTACTACTCAAAGTATGTTTGGTCCACACACCAGCACCAAACCCTGACTTGTTCAATATAGACTGTGTTTAGAAATGTATAGAATTTCACAGAGTAATTTTGTTTATTGGATCTAATGATAAATGTAAGCTTTTATTTTGTATGACTACATTTAAATTTTTTAATTTTTCTATGAATTCATTTTTATTATATTTTGCAAAAGTATCAGTCTTTGACAGATTTGAAATGTGGGGAGAAATAATCTGGCCTTTCAGTGTAGGTAGTTTAAAGTCATTATTTTAGAGCTATATACTTATGTTCAGAAGCCTAGGAAAGTCATTCAAAGACCAGAAGAATGCCTCTTTCAGAACTGGGCCACATATAAATTAATGCAATATTTCAGGGGCATTTTGGTCACCATCTGAGAGGTCTGAGATGAATGATCAATTCTCTATTCTGGCGACTTTTCTTATTATGTCACATAGATTTTGTATTTTTGTCATACATAGGAGGAAGTACTTTCAAACCTATATTTGTACTTCACTAGGGTTTTGAATATATTTTGTAAGTATTTGCTGAGAGGTAAAAATGGCTATCTCCATTTTATAGGTAAAGAAATTGAGGCACAGGGAATGAACATAATCGAGAAATGTTGAAATCAGGAATCAGACCCAGAGTTCCTATCATTCCATCATCTGGTATGTTTTAACATCCAGACCACACATTCTCCCTAGAGGAGATTCTAGGGAGTTGGGATTGTGTTAGTTTATTGTTTAAAGCTCTTAGTATCACAAATAAATGGTCTATAAAAATAACAGGCAGCAAAGCAAAGCAAACATATTTCTTTAGTAATGCATTAAAGTATCTTACAAAAACAAGTTTCCACATGTTGAACTACAAAATATTCTTTCATTACAAATAGTTGTGGTCTTTTGTTGGGAAAGAATGTCGGAAAATACAAAATAATACATTTCAGCTATAAATAAAAATTGTATTCCCCACTTAAGGAAATAGAAAGTTTGTGATTTTTTTGGAAACTAGTATTTATAGACCCAAGGGAGTGAGTGCTGCTAGAATTTAGAGCAGCCCAAAGACAAGGAGAATTGAATGGCCCCTTTGGGAGAAAACTATTAAGGAACTGAAAAGAGCAAGTCGTGGTTCCCAGCCTTATTTTAAAGCCTTCTCGGTAGATGCTAATAATTCTATAGCAAGTACTGAAATTTGTTTGAAGAAAGATGATGTTCACGTACTTGAGTCCTTAAATATTTTCTCACATGAATGATTCTTCAGGACTGCTTACAACCTTGTTTCCGTCAAACAAAGCTACTTGTCATCTCCTGCTCACAGCATGCTCATTCTTGCCTCCATGCCTTGCCCATTACATTTTCTTCAGAGAATGCCTGATTCACTCCCCTTGTATTTGTCCTTTCTGTCTTCTAAAACGGGGTTGAATGCCCTCCCCTCTAGAAAGTCTTTCCTAATTAACCCTTGTAATTCTGAATAAGCCGTGTCCCGTGCCCTGATCTACGCATTTTATACCATATTCCTATGCAGCTATTTTGCTTTGTAGGTACTTTTGGCTCTGTACGGGGTGTGTGTCTGTGTGTGTGCCTGTGCACTTGTGTGTGTGTTCAATTTCTGGTGGCGGAATAGTGAGATGTGCACAGGGGTCTGACCCACCTAGATTGTGTGACCTCCTTGAAAGAAAGGACAATTCATTCTAGAGGCATCAGAGTGTGGAGAAGTCAGACATATCCCACAGTAGTGTGACTTTGAGCAACTCCCATAGGATTGTTGTGGGGATCAAACAAAGCGATAAAAGGGAACTGCAGTAAGTGTTAAATGATAGGAGCCTTCTTTTCTGTGATTATACTACAAGAATCTGTATCTGAGCTCTTTCTTCTTACTTCCCAGTTGTGTTCATTACTATTGCTTTTGTGGTTGCTTAAGAGAAATGGCCCCCATTTACTCTTCTGAGATAGATGATCATTAAAACTGATGCTGACATTTAGGACACACCTCGTCTTTCCCTGACTTCTTTGTCCTCTGAGCTAGTTGTTACAGGCATACCTCTGTTCACCGCACATCACAGATACTGCATTGTTTACGAATGGAAGGTCTGTGGTAAGCCTGCATCAAGTTAAGTCTATCAGTGCAATTTTTCCTATATCATGTGCTCATTTTGTGTCTCTGTGTCACATTTTGGTTATTTTCACAATATTCCAAACATTTAAATTATTATTATATCTGTTATAGTGATCTGTGATGAGTGATCTTTTATGTTACTATTGTAGTTGTTTCGGGGTACCAAGAACCACACCAGTTAAGATGGCAAATTTATTCGATAAATGTTGTATGTGTTCTGACTGTTCCATGGGCTGGCTGTTTTCCTCTGAGCCCCCATCTCTCTCCCTTTCCCTCCCTATTCCCTGAGACACAATATTGAGATTAGATCAATTAATTACTTTATAGTGGCCTCTAAGTGTTCAAGAAGAGTTATACATCTCTCACAGTAAATCAAAAGCTAGAAATGATTATGCTCAGAGAGGAAGGCATGTTGAAAGCTAAGACGGGGTGAAAGCTAGACCTCTTAGACTAGTTAGTGAAGTTGTGAATGCAAAGGAAAAGTTCTTAAAGGAAATTAAAAGTGCTCCTCCAATGAACACATGAATAATAAGAACACGAAACAGCTTTATTGCTGATATGGAGAAAGTTTTGGCAGTCTAGATAGCAGATCAGACCACACACAACATTCCCTTAAGCCAAAACCCAATCCAGGGCAAGGTCCTAACTCTCTTCATTTCCTTAAAGGTTGAGGAAAGTGGAGAAGCTGCAGAAGAAAAGTTGGAAGTTTTTAGAGGTTAGTTCATAAGATTAAAAAGAGAAGCCATTTTATGAAATAAAAGTACAAGGTGAAGCACCAAATGCTGATAAGGAAGCTGCAGAAAATTATCCAGAATCTAGCTATGATCACTGATTAAGGTGGCCACACTGAACAATGGATTTTCAATGTAGTTAGATCAGCTTTCTGTTGGAAGAATAAGCTGTCTAGGACTTTCCTAGCCACAGAGAATAGGTTCGTGCTTGGCTTGAGAACTTCAAAAGACAAGCTGACTTTCTTATTAGGAGCTAATGCAGCTAATGATTTTAAATTGAAGCCAATGCTCATTTACCATTCCCCAAATCTTACACCCTTAAGAATTATGCTAAATCTATTCTGTGCTCTGTCAATGGAAGAAAAACGCCTATATGACAATACATCTGCTTATAGCATAGTTTACTGAATATTTTAAGCCTACTGTTGAGACCTACTGCTCAGAAAGAAAGATTCCATTGAAGTATTACTGTTCATTGACAACATACCTAGTTATCTAAGAGCTCTGATGTACAAGAAAATGAATTCTGTTTTCAGGCCTACTAACACAACATCCATTCTGCAGCTCTTGAATCAAGGAGTAATTTTGACTTTCAAGTCTTATTATTCAATAAATACATTTTATAAGGTTATAACTGCCATAGATAGTGATTCCTCTGGTGGATATGGGGAAAGTCAATGGAAAATCTCCTGCAAAAATTCATCATTCTAGATGCCATTAAGAACATTCATTATTTATGGGAGGAGGCCAAAATATCAACATTAAATGGAGTTTGGAAGAAGTTGATTCCAACCCTCATGGATAACTTTGAGGGGTTGAAGACTTAAGTGTAGGAAATACCTACAAATGTGGTATAAAGAGCAGGGGGACTAGAAGTGGATCCCTAAGATGTGACCAAATGGCTGCAGTTTCTTGATAAAATTTGAATAAAGAGTGGCTTCTTGTGGATGTATAAAGAAATGGTTTTATGAGATGGAATCTACTCCTGGTGGAGGTATTGTTAACACTGTAGGAATGACAACAAAATATTTTGACTATTACATAAGCTTAGTTAATAAAGCAATGACAGGGTTGGAAAAGATGGACTTCAATTATGAAAGAAGTTCTCTTGTGTCTAAAATCCTACAAAACTGTATAGCATGCTATGGAGAATTCTTTCAAGATAAGAAAGATCAAACAATGTTGTAAATTTCATTTTGTCTAATTTTAAGAAATTGCTACAGATACCCCAACCTTCAGTAATCATTAAGTTGCCTCATAAACATAGAGGCAAGACTCTCCACTAGCAGAAAGATTATGACTCACTGAAGGCTCAGATGATGGTTAGCATTTTTAACAATAAAATATTTTTAAATTAAGGTATGTACATGTTTTAGACATAATGCATTTATACACTTAATAGACTGCAGCACAATCTATTAAACATAACTTTTTCATGCACTTGGAAACCAAAAAATTTTTGTGACTCACTTTATTGTGATATTTGCTTTATTGCAGTGGTCTGGAACCAAACCCACAATATCTCCTGAGTATGCCTGTAGTCCACAAACTCTCACGAACCAGGAAAAATTTCTCTCCATTTCTGCATATAAGTGTCTTCAATGCTTACTGTTCCTCCCAACACCACCACTCCCACTAAGCAGTAAATTACATGCTTTCATTTTTTTCTTTCTCAATCCCACTTTGCTGTTGATTTTAATTCTGATTTGATTTCATCCATATGAAAACATCAGGCAAGCTCCATAATGCAGTTTGGCCTAAATCCTGCCTCTAGAGCCAGGATTTTATTTAACATCCTGTTGATTTTATTTAACATCTGTAGCAGAACATGTTCAAAACAATTATTCACATATTTTTATGTCCTTAACAATCACTTTCATGTCTCTGTTGCACTAATGTTTTCATATTCAGAAGACTGTACCTTAGAAAGGACCAAAATGAAAAGAACTGAAAGATATATATGTGGAAGTCAGCAATCATTTGTCCAGGTGCCTGTGTACAAAGAGACCCAGGAATGAATGAAAAGAGATCAGTTAGATTTCTAAATCACTTTGTGATGAATGTATGTCACAAGGCAAATCTTTTTACCTTCTGAGCCTTGGTTGCCTCTTTGGGGAATAGAGTAAGAATACCTATCTGTTCACAAGAATTTTAATGTGGATTACTAGAGATAATGTAAACAAAAGGCTCTAGAAAATTCACAAGAACATAATCTCTTAATGAAGATAATGATAATGTATAGTGATGCTCCTATATAAAGTTTTTTCTTTACATTCCTTTGCCTCTTTGGACACTTAACCAATAAACACTGTATTTAGTTCTTCAACTTTTCATGTCATTCTATTAAGATTATATGTTCCTTAATACATAAACCACATGATCCCATGTAGAAGTATTATTTTATATTTTAGAACAGTCACTTTTCAAGATTTTAAGCTTGGAAAGAGGTTGCCATCTTTCACTGTTTTAAATGCTTCTTTATAGAATGATCTAGCTTGATGAATACAAAAAAAAATAAGTGTTTCTACTATTTATTACGCATCTATTGTTTGATCAAATGTGGGATTATCCAATTTAATCATCCATGCTACTCACCATCGTTGTTTCTGAATGACTCTTCATTAAAAATAAACTGTCAAATGACAAAGATTTGCCACCACTGAAAATATACAAAAGATTGTGCTGCAGGCTCCAGAGCTTCTTGCAAAAGAGATTTCTAAGGTGTAACATCACATCCTTGGATTAAATACATACTTCCTCAGAGTGACCACTTTGAACATTCAGCTCAACTTTTTCTATATAAATCTTGATATATTTATTAAAAAATTATAATAGTTACAACATATTAGCAATATACCTTTTACCCAGCTCCACAGTGTGTGCTCAGTACTATGCAACTGACTGTGGCTTAGTGTGAAGAGTTTTGTTATGAGATAAGCAGATAGAAAAAAAATGATCAAAAATATTACAAAGGAAATACATTTTTTCACATGTGAATAAAACTGGATTGTAGCCACAGTAATCTTCTGAGATGCATATTCCATGAATTTAATGCTTTTCAAAAGAGACATTTATAACTTTAAAAATGTAGATTCTCGTTTTAGAACTAAAAGAGAAAGATAGTGGAGAGAATTAACATGGGAGTCTTGGCAATTGAGCTCTTGAGCAACGATGGCAACTGCTCAATGGGTGACCATGGGGAGCCAGTCTGGAAGAATTTAGGAGCCTTAACCTGAGTCCTTCACTTAATCATGGCAAGATTATACTAAGATCATCTGAAAGAATATAGGATCTGAAAACATGAATTCAAATGCAGAGAAATGACTAAATCTGCTTCTATCCTCTAATTAACTCCCTTATATTAAGCACTGTGCTAGGCACTAGATTTACAGAATTGGACAAAACATTCACAATGCTCCCTGTTGGTCATTACCATGTATTATTAGAGCTATGAGGAAAAGTGGAATACACAACTCAAGTGAGCAATAGGGAGCTTAATTTTTATAGGATAGACAGGGAAGAATTTTTGGAGACTTTTTTATCTGAAAAAAAATAGTATTGCTACAATGGTTATAAATGTAGACTCCTGTTTACTATATGATTTTTAATTAACTACTAAAATATTAGGTTTACCTGGAATTAATAGAAATAGAAGGAAGAAAACTACCAGTTAGTGAAGATAAAGCAGTTCACGATGATGAGATGTATTAAGTATACTAGTATCAGTATAATAAAGCTGGGGTAATATTACTAAATGTAGATCAAATACAAGTCACCCACTCAGGAAGGCATCTATGGTTTTAAAGTACTCAGGCTACTTGTGGAACCAGTTGAAGCCGTTTATACAAAAGCTTATTGGAGAAAGTCCAAAATATTAATGGAGAAAGCAAATTATCTTTGGATTACAGAAGATATCTAGCTACTACAATTCATTTATTTAAAAAAAAAAATCTGGGCACTTATGTTTGTTAAAAGAGAAAAATAATCAATACATAAAATAAAATGTTATTTGTATAATGGGAGCCTCAGGTTCTGAACTGTCTAGACACTAAAAGTGCCTGTAAAAATATAAACTTCACGTAGGTGGGGACTTTTGTCTATTTTGTCTACTGCTCTTTCTGAAGAGCTTAAAATAGTACCTTGCATTTGCAGGACTCAATATTGTTAAATTGGCTGAGCATGTTGGCTCCCAAAATTTTGGGAGGCCAAGGCAACAGGATTGCTTGAAGCCAAGAGTCAGAGACCAGGCTGGTCTTTTTGCAGAGACCCCATCTTGGCAAAAACAAAAATAGTTAGCTGGCTTTGGTGCACACATTTGTAATCTCAGCTACTTTGGAGACTAAGGTGGGAGGATCTCTTGAACCCAGGCAGGAGTTCAGGGTTACAGAGAGGCATGGTCAAGCGACTGCACCCACCCTGGGTGACATAGCAAGAGTTTGTCTCAAAAACCAAAACAAAGTAAAACAAACAAACAAAAAATACCCCAAGCAGACACACACAAAAAGAAAAAAATTAAGTGAAAAAATAAAAAGCAATGTACAAATGGTTTCAATATTTGTGTAGGAAAGGAAGAAATCATCAAAATGTAAGTGATGTAACATTTAATGTAGAAAAAATAAAGCCAGGTGCAGTGGCTCGCACCTATAATCCTGCCCTCTGGGAGGCCGAGGCAGGTGGATTGCCTGACTCACAGGTTTGAGACCAGCCTGAGCAAGAGTGAGACCCCCGTCTCTAAAAATAGTAGGGCGTTGTGGCTGGTGCCTGTGGTCCCCGCTACTTGGGAGGCTGAGGCAAGAGAATCACTTGAGCTCAAGTGTTTGAGGTTGCTATGAGCTATGATGCCAGGGCACTCTACCAAGGGTGACAAAGTGAGACTCTGTTTCAAAAGAAAAAAAAATTGAAAAAATAATCTGAAGGGATTAAATAAATTGAGTTTATAAAAGAAAACTATAAAATTAATATTTTTATACCACCAAAATAAGTGTAAAAATATAAGGAAGCAATTCACTCAGTATGTCATCCATGAAATCAAATATTCAAGTTGCAAGGCTGTTTAAAAGGGTAATAAACTACATTTTTTTAAATTTGTGGTCACAAATGCCAAGTGAAAAATAACCAGACTCCTACTCTAAGGTGACTACTATAGGACTTTTCAAAGAATTGTTTTGCTTTCTATGTGACATTACAAAACTACAGTTTTGAAGGTACTGGGTATATCCACACCTATACATTTATGAATCTATACATAATCATTGTCCCTTTATTTGAAGATGATGCTATGAATGTTGATTTCACCTGCAGTTTTCCAAAGTTACTAAAGACCAGTGTGTCACTCACTACTAATCGTCACTTCCATGCGTCTTGTTCTTTGTTTTGCTGTCCCACTTTATGCTGCCAAGTGATGCTTTGACACTCAGCCTGGATGAGCCACCCAATTCCTGATGACTGCTCCCTGGGGTTGATCTGCTAGATTTACTGCTTCTAGCACTCTATTTTCATATCATTTCATCTTTAATTTTTCAATCAGCTTTTGAAGTGACCTCTTGACCAAGTACTTGCTGTCAAGTACTTGGTTTATGCAAATACCTATTTGACACACAATACAAAGACTGTTTGACACACAATACAAAGACTGTTCTATTAAAATAGCAATGATCAGCATTTCCTATGTATGGATAAAAAAATGAATGATTACAGTAAAATTACAGAGCAGTAAAATTAGCAACACTAAGTTAAGCTACTACTTTATAGGAGGTAGAATAGAGCCACTTTGCTACCAAGTCAATAATTCTATTGGGAAAATATTTTGCATACTGTGTGAACTCTTATCTACTCCTATAGTTCCTGGTTGTAAACTTTAAATATTCTTTGATATTATATTTTCAATTCTTATATGATACTTCTTTGAAATTCAAATGTATGTGGAAATACAGGAGAATTTATAATAGGGGACAAGTCATTAAAGGTAATTTAGGAAATTGGGCATATACTAATTACTGGGCATGGTGCTAGGGTTGGACAAAAATAATTGAATAAGACATATTTCCTTCCTTTTCCTATCATACAGTAGGATAGGAGACCAGCCAGGTACATAGTGCAAGGAGAGCAGCAGCAGAATGCCCAAAGTACAGAGGTAGTGCAGAGGGGGTGATTAATTAACTCTGTAGAAGTAGGGAGGAAGAGGGATATTAGAGAAGGTTTTTAAGAGAAGGGTTTTAAAGATGAATTCTGAGGCCATAGGCAGGAAAGGACATTCCAGGAAGAAAGAACAGATGACACAAAGGCACACAGCAGCAGGCTCATTTGAGGAAATCCAAACAGCCCAACATTGGCTGACCCTCCAGTGCTTGTGAGGAACGGAAGGACAGTAAGCATTTCTTAGATGGAGACAGTGTTTGTGAGGTGTGGAGTGACACAACCTAAAAAGCACATAGGGTTGTTTCTTGGGTTGCTACTTCTGTGTATATGCTGATGACCATGAAGATAAATATAGTTTAAATAATACCAAGGGCTTTTTAGTCCTTCTATGACTATACACGATGTTAAAGACAGAAGCTTTACACAGTTTTAAAAATACGATATATCTTTTATTTTGAGGCCCTTGTTTATTTCAGTGATTCCATATTTTAAGTGATGAATATTGACACACAATACAAATGTACCTTTATTCAAGGTAGGCATGCAATCAGGATTCAGTTTATTTCTGAAAATACATAGTTATTCTTTCCTAATGGACATTAACCATGTTTCTCTTTAGCTGGGACAGATCTTCGTTACCTTATAGAACTTTTTGTCTTGTAGTTTTCTTGTGGTTAAATGAAAGACTATAAATAGCTTTGTAGTATATGGAATAAAGTATTCCCTCAGTAAATTCACTGGCCAAGTCTATTAGACATTAGATTCGTTTAAAGAACATGATATAAGAACTATGCAGTTTTAAGTATTTACTACTAACTCTCCTGAATCGGTCACATTAGATAAATTCTTTGCTTACAAATGACTGCAGTCTATTAATAGTCATGAATTCAACATGTTTTCTGCTTAGCTCTTTAAAAAATATATCATATGGCTAACTACTGATAACTGTTAGGTGAAGAATTTTCCCTTTGAACAGCACAGCTTGCCATGTGGTAAGGCAGTACCCCATAAATGCTTGTTGGGTACTACTCTGTCACAGAAAAAAAATTGTTAATACCTCTAACCAAGGCCTCTGATTCTTAGGAATGAAGCCTGTTAATTCTCAGTTTTGACCATATAGAGAAGTGCTGTCCAACAGAGATATGTAAGTTTATATTTTTTAGTATCCACATTTGAAAAAGTAAAAAAAGGAACAGCTAAAATTAATTTTAATAATATATTTTACTTAACCTAATATATCAAAATATTAGCATTTTAATATGTAATCATTATAATACTTACTGAAGTGTCTTACTCCTACTTCTTTTCCTCCTGAGCCTTCAAAAACCTTATGTGTATTTTATACTTATGGAACATTCCAATTTAGGTGATAAATTTTCATCAGTAATACTTGATCTGTATCTAGATTTCAGAAAATTTATAGTTGAAAAGATAGACTCACATACTTAAGTTTTTTCAAACATAATTAAAATTTTCCTATCACTGAATCAAATCATTTTTAAAATTTAAATTATTTAAAATGAAATCAAGTTAAGAATTCAAGCAAAATGTTAAGTGCTCAATAGCCACATTTAACTAGTGCCTACAGTATTGGACAATGTAGTTCTAGAGACTTCTACTCCATAGTGCTGATGGTAGGTGATTTGCTACATTTCAGTATCATGGAGATCTTTATTTCTCTTTGGTTTTGTCTGTACTTCAATTGTCTTCTGAAATTTTTATTATCTTAACTCATTAAGTTAGAAACCTCTAAATTGCACGTGCCTCACTTGGTTATTAACCCTAATGAAAACTACTCAAAGCCTTAAAATACTCCTTTTGTCATTTCTCCATAGTCACAGGCACAGAAGATATATATAGTGACGAAAGAAAATATTGCTCATAGCAATAGCATTTTCACTATTCAAGAACTAAGGCTAAACAGTTTTGATTCTATATCAATACTGCCTTACGCCATTTTAAGGAGAGAAGGGTACATAGTCAACTCTTTTTAAAAAACTACAATGACTTTTTTGAACCTATGCAAAATGCATTTTCACTTAATTTTCATTATGTGCCAAACCAAGAACTGTGGGTTATTTGAATGCTTTTTTTGATAGAGTTGTTTCTAGTCTATTTTGTTAGTTGGAGTTATGGATTTCAGTTAACCCGTAACAACACTCTTGAATGTAATTCCAGGCATTAAACTTTCTTTGGGTGTTGACTTAAAAAAATAAATATCCCTTAACTATTTTTTTAAGGCAAGTGTGTCAAAGTTTGTTGAGGAAGAGAAAGATAGGTTTACAGACTAAAATACAGGTTTACAGAGCAAGATGTCCATAGACAGTAAAAGGACCTCCATTGCCACAGAAAGTAGGCAAAGAGGCGTCTTTAACTATTATTACACAATACCCAGTAAATTTACTGTATGTGAGCACAGTGTGCCAAATACAGCTAAGGGATTTGTCCATGGCTTTTAATGTACACTTTATCTGTGAAAGCCACTGTGCCAGAATCCCAGGCTCTCCTTTGGGCTCTGTCTCTAATTCACCTTACAGGGGATGAACCTGTGAGTTTTGTGACTGGTGCCAGATTGAGCAGTACCATATACTCCAGTTATCTTCTGTATCTTATTAACCTGGTGTATCCGTGATCTTAAATAAGGCAACTTAGTGGAATTTTATAAAATGGAAATAAATATGCCTGTCAGGGTCACCATGAGGATAAAGAGATAGCATAATGCATGAGTATACTTTGAAGAGCACAATCTAAGTTACCAGCTGAAGGGATAATTCATATTCTAATGGGGCTGAACACCCTTTAACAGATACTTGTTTATTACCAGGTTAACTCGGGTACTATTGTATGTAACACAAGGTACTCTTGTGCAGCTAAAGCAGTCAATGTGTGCTGACATTGTGTTAGCAGCCCCTATAGGCAACAGTTGCTGTAGTTGGTAAGAAAAGTACATGCTTATGTCCTGGCAGCTTCAAGACATCTGGATGATTCCCAGTCTCTGTAGAGAGACTGTAAAAGTTTGGTATTCCCAGTTACACATCACAGTTCAGGATGCTGCCCTGAAGTTCTATAGCCTGCATCCTGTTTGAAGAGCAATGATGACCACCAAAAGGGATCTTGTGATTTTCATTTGCTTTGTGAAATTGAGAAGTGCTTACAAGATAAAATGCTAAAGAAATAAATTCATAGATGGTGTCCAAAAAGTGAACATGTATTGAGTGAGAAGTTTTTTTTCTTTCTGAAGGGATTTTTGTATTTGCTATTTTTAGGTCTTTTGAACTCATGTTTTAAGAGTCAAATGTTAACTTTAACAACCTTTAATGAGTCAGGGTAAAAACCATCTGGTACAAGGAATTTTCCTTCAAATACATGAACTTCAGGAAATAGGAGGAATTTCCCACTGTCATAAGATTCCCATTGGAGGTTTAGGGAAATAGCTCAAAAATGGATCTAACCTTCCTATCTATTGCTCCTTTTATTTTCCTGCCCATCCATGAAAGGAAGTGAAAAAGAAATATTGGAAAGAAGAGGTATAGAAAGATACTAAGGTTTTTGTCCTAGAGGCTGAATGTGCAGAATGTAACCTCTCAGATGAGATAGGAAAAAAAGCAGCCTTGCTTATAAAGGACTAATGGGCCCTGGGAAATGCACTATGGTCACGGATGTCTGTGGGATGCAATGAATGGTAGATAGGTCGATGAGTAAGGGAGTCATCTGGAAGGGGTAGGACACCGCCAAAATCAGAGACAGCTCTGCACCCTCCCTAAACGAGCTCGCCCAGGTGATACTTCCTTGTGTCCCAGGAAGTGACGATCAGGCAGTGTAGATGTTGTGACTCCTGGGTCTCACCCACCCCTGGGGTGCAGCCAGGCGCCTGGAGACCTCTTCTGCGGCGGCTGCGCCGTGGGGGACCTGAGCCCCTTGCACTAAGAGTTCTCCAGCCGCCCTTCTGAGGCCGCTGTCGCTTCTGAGGATTTTTGTGCCCTTTGCCCAACCGTGAGGGTGACCCTGAACCTCATGGCTCCCTAGAGAAGGTGACTGTCTGAAAGAGGGCTGAGGCGAGGACAGGAACTGAGAAAGCATGGAAACCGGAGGAGTAGAATTTAAGAAGAAGGGCAAAAGTCCCGAAGTAGGACATTGGAGGTGTAGGATCCAGCGTCGAATTGTACCCAATTCTTCAAAAATGAAACATACAAATAGCCATTTATTTGCTTCAGCTCCCTCTCACCCCAACCTGGCAAAAACCAAACAAGAATAAAAATAAAACCACCATAAGCTCTTAGACAACAGTAAACTCCGCGGGTGGGTCAAGAAAAAAAATAAACACTGGGACCGGCGAGCGAGAGCGCGCGGGAGGAGGAGGAGGCGGCCCCGCATCCCTTATGAGGGAATGAATGGAGAGGCCCCCTCGGCTGGCGCCCGCCCACCCGGCGGCGGCCGCCAAGTGCCTCTGGGCGCTGCGTGCCGCGCCCGCCGCTCCGCGCGCAGCCGGCTCGGGCCGCTCCTCCCGGCTCAGGCAGCGGCGGCGGCGGGGGCGGTGACCGCGCGGACGGAGCCGGGACGCTCGCGCCGGGGGCTCAGGGCGCCGCCGCCGCTGGGCCCCGGGCGCGTGGATACGGCTGGGCCCGGCGGCGCCGCTCACCTGAGGAGAGGAGCGGGGCGCGGCGCGGGCGGCGCTGTCAGGGCCGTGGCTCCCGACGCCGAGGCGCGCTCGCCGGGACGGGCCAGGCAGTGATTTGAGGCGCTGGGTTCACCCTCACCCGTGCCCGGAGAGCCTGGTGGGGCTGGCCGCAGCCTCCCGCCGCCCTCCCCCTCGGCGCCGCATCCTGCCATCCTCGCCGCCCCGCCACCGCCGGGCAACCGCCTCGCCCGCTGCCCTCCCTGGTTACTGCCGCGTCCCCCGGCGGCGCCGCCGCGGGAAGCGGCTCCCCCTCCTCTTCCTCCGCGTCCTCTTCCCCTCTCTCCCCCTCCGGGGCCGCTTGTTGCACCGCCCCGCGGCCTGCGGGAGCCGCTCGTCCCGGCCCCGGCCTTGTGCTCGCGTCCGCACCCGCGTCCTCTTGCTCCCGGGGCCCGCACCCCGGCCCGGCCGGCGAGACCCCGGTCCGACCCCGTCGCCCGCACAAAATGTCGGCCCGGACGCCATTGCCGACGGTGAACGAGCGGGACACGGAAAATGTGAGTAACCGGAGCCTCCCCCGGGAGCGGCGGGGCGAGACCCTCCTCCGATCCCACTTCACCCTCGCCGCGGTCATCCCCGTCCCCCTGCGCGGCCACCCGCGGCAGGGGCTCCCCTGGAGCTCGGCATGACCCTCACCCACTGCTCAGCCCAATTCTTCATTTCAGCCCCATTTCGTTGCTTTGCCCTGAAGGGTGAGGGTGGAGGGACTGTAAGCGGAGGTGGTCCCCCTGGGGCGGATGGGGTGATGGAGGGCAGCCAGGCAGAAGGAGAGGGCAGAACGGACACCAGGATTGCTTTATTTCTACCTCTGCATTCTGTATCCCACCCGAGCGAGTGCTGCCTTACGATAGGATCTTTCAATCTTTAAATCCTTTGCACACACACCCCCTCCCCGCATTGCCCCATGACTCTGCTTTTTGTGGTATTGTATCCACGTTTTGGGTCATGGGCACCAAAAGCAGAAGGACGGGAATGGAAGTAGAGATGTAGGTGTGTGTGTATGAGTTTATACTGCTGTGGTACTCTTCAGTCGAGATGAGTAGAAGAATTTTACGAAGGGCTCCTGTGGCCCTGGGGTTACAGCAAAATGTTTAAAAGCCGAGGAAGCCAGCGGCTTTTTAATCTCTTCCTTAAGTCAGTAATGATTCAGGGCAGGTTTTACTTTAAATCTCTCTCCTCCTTCTTGGAGTGTCACAAGGTGCATTTCTTTGAAGGGAGGATTTGCTGTGTCTTTGATCAAATTGCCCTCAGGAATTTTTATCAAGATGCAGATGTCCGTGGCGTCAAACTCTTGGAAACTAAAAGAACAAGATCAGTTGTATTTCCACCTTCTGAAAAGTACAGTTGTGTATGCGCACAAGTTCCTTTGTGGGAAAGGTTTTTTTGTTTGTTTGTTTAAAATCCTCAAGACCTGTAAATAGGGCCTTGTCAGATTACTCTTCTGGTTTTTAAGGATCCAGAGGAGTACTAAGTTTTGGTCTGGTGTCCAGAGATAGATGTCTGGTTGTGTAGTTAACTCATAAGCTCTCCAGCTTTTGATGTACCAGGGACTTCTTGGGGCTGGTAAAATAAAATGATGAAGTGCTTTGGCATTCTTAGACAAAAGGCATGAGAAAAGAGATACAAGCTCACTTATAAGTTGCTGGAGGGGAAATAAACAGATTATTTAATCTTGGAGAGTAGTGGAGTACAGAAACTTAATTATGTGAAAGGAGAAGAAATTCTAGTCAGAGACCATTGTTAGAGGACCTATGAAGATGTTTGAAGGTATGCTTTTGTCCTTTCTAGTATTGTGCATTTAAAATGGTAAAGATAGTGTGAGCCTGCTGCTACCTTAAAAGCTAATTTACTTCATAACTACTTAAAAAATATAATTGAAACATAATTTTGATTGAGAGATTTGACAAGGTTAAAGAAAAAAAGGTGAGAAATTTAGCTTGAGCTGATTTTGAAGCCAAGTTGGCACAAAATTTTTCTAACAGGAATCTATAAAAATTCCTGTCATTCAGGAGTATGAATGAAAAGTAAGACAGATGATGACTGCTGTTTTTATTAGCAAAATACTGTATGTGTTAACCTAGGAGAAATAGAAAAATACATTGTTTTTATTTGCTTTTGGATTTTGAATGGTATAGCTCTCCTCATATATGTATGAATAAGGTACTTTATGCAGACATGAGATAGCATTATAGAATAGTTCAAAATGCAGCCTCTCATGTTAAGATTTTGAAAGATTTTAAAGCTGAGCAATAATGGTGTGATAAATTTTGTTGTGAGGACCTTCGAAAATGATTGTGCTGTAGAAACTCATTTGCTGTTTCTGAAAACGTTATTTCAAAGTCACTTTTATGGTCTTGTCCCTTATTGTGTCATACATAACGATATCTCCATTTAGCTTACTTTACCCACGTCCAAATATCTATTACAGTACAGCTATTAATTAATCAATAAGTATGCACTCAGCTATTTTTGAAGTGAAAGGAAGGGGATACAGAAGTAGAATTTAAGACAAACCTCTCCCTTCAAGGAGCTTACAGAAGAGATAAATGTCATCCCAGACAAAGAGTATACAGTATATGACATTGTGTAAATAGGGGTAAGTTGGTTTATAAGTGTTAAAGATGTTTTTCAAAGAGCCCACTACTGATGGCTATTAAATCACCATTGTTGTCTCCTTATTCTCTCCTTGATAGTAAATAGCATTCTTCATTCTTATCTCTTAACTATGAAATAAAGTAACAAGCCTACTTATTGGCTCATATATTAACACTACTATGGCAGTCAAATGGTGTCAAATGGTCAAAAATAGTCATTTAAAATTGATGTATTTTTAAAATTAGTTATGAAAATTTTATATTCGTATGCTTACTAAAGAGTTCTAAGTCCTTTAGAATATCAAGACAGTAACTGAAAGTTTATTACCTTTATAGAGTAAAATCAACAAACACAGTCATTAAAAAAGCTACCCTGGTATTTTGTTGTCATTTGCAGTTAATATAGAAAATTTCTTTGGTAATACATACAACATACTTGGATTTTGTATCCTTTGGAACAGATAATCTTTACCCTTTCCAAAGCCATTAATATATTCAGGATAAATTAAAAAATGTAAAAGGGGAATAATATAGCACTGATCTCTTACTCTGTTTATAGTAGAGTGAGAAAGAATTGTGTTCCTTTCAGAGTATTCTGTGTGTACTTTTTCAAGAGTATTTTCTTAGGATTTCTGAATGCCTGTGATAATAGGCCTCAGTTGGCTAAATACAACAGAATAACCAATGATTAACTTTTAAGGCAATTAAACACTTCATAATGAAATAGTAAATACGTGTTGCAAATAATAGAATCTATGCAAGATGTGTTTACTTTAGGTTGTAAACAGTATGTCTAGAAAAAGAATGACCATTTGAAAGATTTCTCTTTATTTTCTTTTGTTTGATTATACTTGGATAATTCCAGCAGGGATATTGATAATGCTACTATTACTCTTATGTTTTTTAATGAAACAAAAAACATTTTAGTATTTTGGAGCACTCTGATAATGCTAATTTTTGTGGATCTAACATGTCTAGGCTAACTTTCTGTGATGAAATTTTGATAAGTATGAAGAAAATGGATTTCACTACTTGGAATGTTTTAAAATTGACTTTGGTTTAGTTAAAAAAAAAACCCTTTAATTAAAAAACTTTTGACAGTGAGGTGACTCTTTATCATTGATAGGATGATAGTAACAAATACTTAATGTCACAATGGTAACCATTAGTAATTTGTCTTACGGGAAGCAACTGTAATAGTGTGAAAAGGTGAGAGAAAAGTATGCCTTTGCGATTACCTGGGTTTGCTCAGTACTCTGTTGGTCCCTCATACGTCATAGTACCTATCACACAGCATTCTAATTGCCACCTGGCTTAATCACCTTTATCTAGTATTGCCAATGCCCGGCACAGTAACTAGAAAGAATACTAAGAAATGAGTGTTGTAATATTCCCTTTGAATTTTTTCATTTATTGTCAAAATATATTAGTGACATTGGTAAGGGTAAATATTACATATAATAACCTGAGAAGCTAAATAAAATCTTCAGAGAGAAAATTAAGTGACCCACCAAATAAACCTCTGACATCTTTCACTCTACTCATGCTATTGCTTCTAGGAGGTGAATTTTTTGTTTGCTTTGTTTTTGTCTTAGATATTTTAGAAGAACATATGAAATGAAGTACTTTATTAATAGACTAAGAACAGGTGGCGCCTGTGGCTCAAAGGAGTAGGGTGCCAGCCCCATATGCCAGAGGTGGCGGGTTCAAACCCAGCCCCGGCCAAAAACTGCAAAAAAAAAAAAAAAAAAAAAAAAAAGGAAGAACAGGGTATGCCATATCTTTACTTCTAAGCCTTTATTGTTTCCTCTGTCTGGAGTGCCCTGCCTTTGTCCCTTCATACCAAACGTATGAATCATTTGTGGTCTTGCTCATGGTTTTAACAAGACTTCTAAAATGATTATAGCCTTGCTGTCTACCGTAGCTGAACACTGGTATATGTACATAGTCCACACCAGTGGTCTCTGAAGTGAGGGTACCAGCAGTCTGTCCAGAGAAGACATATCTTCGATGTTTATCTATTTCACTTCTGACTTACATGCTATTATTAAGTCTTTTTTTTAAAAAGTACAGGTTGTTTAGATTAGCCTCATGATATTTAAGTTATTATTTTTATTTTTATTTCCTTTATCTCAGACTTTCATATAGGGGTCATTTTCTCTTTCCCCAGTGAACATCTTTAGAAGTTTTTTTTGTGTGTGTGTATGAAGGATTATTAGTCGTAAGTGTCTTTCCTTTCTTTTTTTTTTCTTTTCTTTTCTGAGGCAGAGTTTCATTTTGTCACCCTAGGTAGAGTGCTGTGGCCTTAAAGCTCACAGCAACCTCAAACACTTTGGCTTAAGTGATTCTCTTGCCTCCGCCTCTGGAGTAGCTGGGATTACAGGCACCCGCCACAATGCCCAGCTGTTTTTTTTTTTTTTTTCCCCAGAGATGAGGTCTCGCTCTTGCTCAGGCTGGTTGCAAACTCCTGAGCTCAAGTAATCTGCCCACCTCGGAGTCATAAACTTTCTTAAGCCTGAAAATGTATTTTGCCTTTATTCTTGGTTTGTTTCTTTCTTTCCTTTCTTTGACGGAGTTTCACTCTTGGTAGGGTGCCATAGCACCACTGTAGCTCACAGGAACCTCAAACTCCTGGGTTCATGTGATTCTTCTGCCTCAGCCTCCTGAGTAGCTGGGGCTACTCGCACCTGCTACTACACCTGGCTGGTTTTTCTCATGTTAGTAGAGACAGGGTTTCACTCTTTATCAGGCTGGTCTTGAACTCCCAAGTTCAGGTGATCCATCGCCTTGGCCTCTTAGAGTGCTAGGATTACAGGCCAGTGTGCCCGGTCCCCTCTTTATTATTAAAACATGGCTTTGTTCAGTCTGTAACTCTAGGTTGATAGTTTTAATTTCTTTGATCACTCAGAAGCTAGTAGTGCAATGTTGACTTATTTCACATTGTTTCTGTTCAGATGTCATCTGCCAGTTGGTAGGTCATCTTTTTTGTCTGTCTCTGTCTTCTGTGAATTCCTATAATAATTCTAGAAATGCACCATCCATTATGTTTTTGAATTACCTTACCTTTGTTCTCTCTAGTGTTTCTGTCAGTCTTATTAGATATGCTAAAATTTCCCATTCTGTCCTCCATATGTTTTAACCTCTCATTAATTTTTTTCTCTTACTTCATTCTCTATGCTATAATCTGTCATATTATTCTGTATGTACTCGTATTAATAGTATGTTTGGATCTATCTTTCTTAAACTGTCTTTAACCCTGCTAACTCATCTGTTGAATTTTTTATTGTGTTAAAAATTACACAACATGAAATCTGCCCTTCTAACAAGTTTTTAAGTGCACAGTACAGTATTTGGGGGGATGAATTGGGAAGAGATTTTAATGGGGATGAGGTGGGCCATCTTGTTTTTTCATTCTATTATTTCTTTTCATTGACACAGATGTGCATACATATGATAATTTAATATATCCATATAATCTCAGGATAATTGGGATATCTATCACCTTAAATACAGTAGAACCTCTGTATGTTGACCACCCAAGGGACTGTAACAAAGTGGTGCGTGTCTGGTCTATGAAAATTAGGTCAACTTAAGGAAGTGGTTAATATAAGGGTGTGGTCAACTATGGAGGTTCTATTGTATCTATCTTTCTGCTAGGAAGATTCAGACTATTCTCTTCAAGATATTTTACAATTGTTATAAATTAAATTAATAAATGATAAGTTAATAAGCCTACAGCCCTCCTAGCTGTCCATTGAATACCAGATCCTATTTCTTCTGTCTAAATGTATATTAATTTGTACCCATTAATCAGCTCCTCTTCATTCTCCCCTCACTCCTATCTTCCCAGCCTCTGGTAACCACCAACTTCATGAGATCCACAATTTTAGTTTGCGTTTGTGAGTGAGAACATACAATATTTGTCTTTCTGTGCTTGGCTTACACTTAACATAAATCTCCAGTTCCACCTGTAGGCACAGTGTTGTATAGCAGATTTTTAGAAATGTTTCATCTTGTATTACTGAAACTTTGTACCCATTAAATAGCAATTCCCCGTTTCTCTTTCTATCCAAACCCTGGTGACCACCATTCTTACTGTCTGCCTTGATGAGTTGAATTACTTTAGATGACTTATGTAAGTGGAATTGTGCAGTGTTTATCTTTCTGTGCCTGGCTTATTTCATTTTAGCATAATGTCCTTAAAGGTCATGTTATGTTGTAGCTTATGACAGGATTTGCTTCTTTTTTCTGCCCAGATAATACTCCAGTACTCCATTGTATGCATGTATCACATGTTGTTTATTATTTCATCTATTGGTAGACATTTGGGTTGTTTCTAGCTTTTGTTTATTTTAAATAGTGCTGCAGTAAACGTGGTGTTGCAGATATCTCCTTGAAATCCTGATTTCAGGGTTTTTTTTTTTTTTTTTGATAAATACTCTGAAGTAGATCAGATGTTAGTTCTATATTTAGGTTATATGGTAATTCTGTTGGGTCAAATGGTAGTTCTATTTTTAATTTTTAGAGAAGCTCCTTTTTTTCAAAGCAGCTACACCATTTTACATTCCCATCAACAATGTTCAAGGGTTCACATTTCTCTACATTCTTGCCTGCATGTATTCTGTTCTATTTTTGTTTAGCTTTATTTTTTTATTATTATTTATTTATTTATTTATTTTTAAGACAGAGACTCAAGCTGTTACCCTGGTTAGAGTGCTGTGGCATCACAGCTCACAGCAACCTCCAACTCCTGGGCTCAAGCAATTCTCCTGCCTCCACCTCCCAAGTAGCTGGGATTATAGGCGCCTTCCACAATGCCCTGCTGTGTTTTTGGTTGCAGCCATCATTGTTGTTTGGTGGGCCTGGGCTGAATTCAAACCTGCCAGCTCAGGTGTATATGGCTGGCGCCTTAGCCACTTGAGCCACAGGCGCCCTGGCCAAAAACTGCAAACAAAACAAAACCTTTGCACATTTTAAACATCCAATTATTTATGTATTTATTTACTATTGGATTGTAGGATGGTCTTGTATATTTAGGATTTTAACTCCAATCAGATACATGGTTTACATATGTTTTCTCCCATTCTATAGTGTGCTTTTTCTCACTGTTGACTCTTTGCTGTGCAAAGTTTTTTATTTGATACAGTCCTACTTATCTATTTTTGCTTTTGTTGGTTATACTTTTGGAACCATATGCAAGAAATCTTTGCCAAGACCAATGTCAAGAAACTTTTCCCTTGTTTTCTTTTATACGTTTTATAATTGAGGTCTCACATACAAATTTTTAATCCATTTTGAGATTGTTTTTGTGTATGATATAAAATGAAGGTTCAATTTCATTCTTTTGTGTGTATATATCCAGTTTTCCCAGCAACGTTTGTTGAAAAGACTGTCACCATGTGTCTGTACATCTGTCTTTATGCCAGTCCCATACCGTTTTGATTGCTGTATTTTTATAACATGTTTTGAAGTCAGAAAACATGAAGCCTCCAGCTTTGTTCTTGTTTCTCAAGGTTATTCAGGGTTCTTTGTGGTTCCATATAAATTTCAGGATTTGAGTTGTTTCTGTAAAATATGGCATTTGGATTTTGGTAGGGATTGCATTGAAGCTGGAGATTGCTTTGGATGGTATAGACACTTTAACAGTATTCTTCCAATTCATGAATACAGGATGTCTTTCCATTTATTTGTGTCATCTTTAATTTCTTTCAGCAAGGTTTTTAGTATACAAGTCTTTCATCTCCTTGGTTTATTCCTAAGTCTTTTATCCTTTTTGATGTTATTAAAACAGGCTTGTGTTTTTAATTCCTTTTTGGATAGTTCTTTGTTAGTGTCTAGAAATGCAACCAATTTTTCTATGTTGATTTTGTATCCTGAAACTTTGTTGAATTTAGTAGTTTTAGTAGTTTTTTTGTTTGTATGAATTAATTAGGGTTTTATATAGACAAGTTTATCTCATCTATAAACAGGGACAATTTTACTTCCTTGTGATTTGGATACCTTTTACTTATTTCTTTATTTCTTTTTCTTTTTGTCTAATTGCTCTCCCTTGGACTTGTCATACTTTGCTGAATTGTAGTGGCAAGAATGGGCATCCTTTCCTTGTTCCTGATTATAGAGGGAAAGCTTTGCTTTTCTACCAATGTATACGATGTTAGCTGTGGGCTTTTTATATGTGGTCTTTACTAATATGTTGATGTGATTTTCATCTATTCTTTATTTTGTTGAGTGTTTTTAAACATGAAAGGGTATAGAATTTTGTCAAAGGCTTTTTTCTTATCTATTGAGATGACCATGTGATTTTTGTGTGGCTTTTATTAATATGGTATATCACATTGATTGATTTTTGTATGTGAACCAGCCTTTTATTCCAAGGTTAAATCCCATTTGGTCATGGTATGTGATCCTTCTAATATGCTGTTGAACTTGAGTTGGTAGGGGTTTTTTTTGGTTGTTGTTTTGTTTTTTTAGGATATATAATACGTGTATATATGTATGTATGTATGTTTTTATTAGGGATATGGCCTGTAGTTTTCTTTTCTTGCAGTGACTTTTTCTGACTTTGGAACAGGGATCATCTCAGCCTCATAAAATGAGTTAGGAAGTATTCCCTCCTCTTCTTTTTTTTTTTTTGAAGAGTTTGAAAAGGATTGGCATTAATTCTTCTTTAAATGTTTCCTAGAATTCACCAGTAAAGCCACGTGGCCTTGGGCTTATCTTTTTTGGAAGGTTTTTTGTTACTGATTCAATCTTCTTACTAGTAATAGCTCGGTTTAGACTTTCTGTTTTTTCATATTTCAGTCTTGGTAAGTTTATTAGGGCTCTCCAGAGAAAAAGAGCCAGCAAGCTATATATACATGACTTACGTATAGACAAATAAGAGATTTATTGTGGGAACTGGTTTACGCAATTATGGAAGCCAGAACATTCAACAATATGCCATCTGTAAACTAGAGAAGCAGAAAAACTAGTGATGTAATTCAGTCCAAGTCCAAAAGCCTAAGAACCAATAACTCAGATGTCTAGGGGCAGGAGAGGATGCATATCCTAGCTCAAGAGGAGAGAAAGAATTTGGCCTTTCTCTGACTTTTTGTTCTACTATGGCACTTAATGGATTGAATGATGCCCACTCACACTGATGAGGGCATGTTCTTTTTTTAGTCTACTGACAGATCTAATCTCTCCTGGAAACATTCCCCTCCCCAATAATGTCTTATCAGCTATCTGAGCTTCCCTTAGCCCAATAAAACTGACACATAAAATTAGTTATTTCAGTAACTTTTATTTCTTCTATACTATCCAATTTGATGGCGTGTAATTATTCATGGTGGTGTCTTATCCTTCTCTTTCTGTGACATCAGTTGTAATATCCTCTTTCATTACCAATTTTGTTTGAAAGTATTTTTTTCTTAGTATTTTTTTCTGGCTAAAGACTGTCTCTTAGTTGGTAGGTTATTTGAGATTGTTCTTTTCTCGTGTATGTGGTTTTAATGAAGTCACTGTAAAATTCTTTAATAGTACTCCTTTTGCTGCATCCCATGTTTTATATGTTGTGTTTTTGTTTTTGTTTGCCTTAAGATATTTTCTGATTTCCTCTTTGCTTTCTTCTTTGGCCCATTGGTTGTTCAAAAGTGAGTTAATTTCCACATATTTGCAGATTTTCCAATTTTTCTTCTGCCATTTCTTTCTACTTTCATTGCATCGTGGTCAGAAAAGATACTTGGTATGATTTCAGTCTTAAGTTTGTTAAGACTTATTTTTGTGCCAAAACATTCTCTATCCTAGAGAATGTTGTGTGTGTGCTTGAGAAGAACGCACATTGTGCTTCTGATGGGTGGAATGCTGTTAGGTCCATTGGTCTGTAGTCTTTTCAAGTCCTTTGTTTCCTTACTGATGTTCTGCCTGGATGTTCTGTTCATTATTCAATGTAGAGTATTGAAATCTGCTTTTGTTGTGCTTCTGTCTATTTCTATCTTCAGTTCTATCAATGTTTGTTAAATATATTTATGTGCTTTGGGTGCATATATGTTTATAATTGTTACACCTTCCTTGTGATTTGACCCTCTGACATTATATAATGTCCTGCTTTGTCTCTTATGACAGTTTTGTGAGTTAAAGTCTGTTTTATCTAAGGATGTCCACTTCTGGTCTCTTTTGGCCATGGTTTGCATGGAATATCTTTTTCCTTCCTTTGAACTTTCAGCCTGTGTGTGTCTTGAGATCTAAAGTGAGTCTCTTAGCATGTAGTTGGATCTTATTTTTTAATCCTTTCAGCCCCTCTGTCTTTTGATTGGAGCTTTTAATCCATTTACATTTAATATCCCTAGTATATAATTAGTGATAAGGAAGGACTTACTGTTGCTGTTTTGTTCATTGTTTTCTGTGTTATGGTTATTTTTGTCCTTCTTATCCTCTCTTGCTCTCCTCCTATGTGTTTTTTTATAGTGAGATCTAGAGTGCGCTGGGTTCTTTCAGCCTCCAAAACCTGTCCCTACAGCAGTCCCCTCAGAATTGGAGGATTAGGTACATGCTCTACTCTTTCCCCTATCTGTTGAATTTTCAATTTCATCAATTCTATTTTTAACTTCTAAAAGTTCTAAGATTTTTCTCTCAAACTGGACTGGACATTTTTAACATTCTCTTGGTCCTTGCTTATTTTTATAATTTCATCTTCATTTCTTTAAATGTTTATTATACAGTTATTTGCCTTCTGTTAGTGCCATTGTCTGAAGTCCCTGGGAGTTTATATTTTTATTATTGGTGCCTGCTAATTCTCAAACTCTGTGGTTGTTTCTTTCTGTATGTGCTGGTCTTTGGTGGTGAACTCCTATTTGCCTGGTTTTTATCTGAGTTCAACTTGGTGGTGTAAATTGAGGATTTCTTCCAGAAAGAGTTTATTTATGTTTGCTCTTGTTGGGAACCCCTACTGACCTTAGGACACTTTAATCTCCTATAGGGATCCTGGCTTATTGAGGGAATGGTAGGTCTAACCTGCTTAGTATTTGACCCCAGGGTAACTGTGGCTTTGATGATAGCAGTCAGTTGGTGTTTGTTGATTTGTTTTATGATTGTTTTTGTTTTGCCTGTGTATGTCTCTTATACTCTCTTTGTTAAAAATGTATTTTATTTTTGCGGACTGCTCAGAGTTTCTTGCTTACTCTCTGCTATGGGAAGACCGGAATAAGCTTTTTGAAAATGGGTGTTCAGAAATTTCTGTACTTAAGTAATTTCCATACTTATGTTTCATACTTATGTAAATTACCATACTTATCCTAAACCACGTGTCATTTCCAAATTTTTACATCTGAACACTTTAAAATGTACATAATATTCTGTTGATAAATCTTTCCTTTCAAAAGTCTTACTAGATTTTGGAAGTTATTTGTTGTAATTCTTAGTTTTCAAGAACAGCTGATTACTATCAAGGAAGGTAGAAACCTACTAACTGAACTTTTATCAAAATTTTTATGTAATTTTTGGCTAGATTGAAATATAAACGTCATAATTAAATAAATACAACTGATGATCCACAGCTTCCATTTGTGTGAAGTATTTTCGTTAGCCATGGCAGTCATTGAAGTTAAATATCAACATAAACTGCTTGTAATCAGTCCTTTAGTTCAGATTTACAAAATCAAGAAACGTTTATTTATTTATATTGTATACCATTAATAATGTTTTACTAGGCAGCACCTGTGGCTCAAAGGAGTAAGGCACGGGCCCCATATGCCAGAGGTGGTGGGTTCAAACCCAACTCCAGCCCCTCCCCCCCAAAAAATAAATAATGTTTTACTAATCACTGAAAAGTTTGTACCATCAGAATTTAATGTATTTCCAAGATTTTAAAATATTTTAATATTATTTTTAATGTGTATAATCTACTTATAAAGTAATTCATATGTAATTTATAAGTCAGTATTCCTGTAGAGCTACTTGGTCTAAAGTTTGGAAACCAATCTACTCCAAAGTTTAGCATTGTTTTCTAATTTGTTCTGTCCATGAAGTTTTTCATTCTAACTAAATTGAAAATACTATGAAGCTATAGACTACTTCCAACAAGATATACTTCTCTATATCCTATATTATCTAGTATAGTGTTTGGCATATTTTTGGGGGCTCAACAGTGTAATAATAAATCAAGGTCTGTTTTATTCATTTATTCTCAAATACAGTGAGCTCAGAAATACTACCTGAGGTGATTGTTTCATTGTTTCAAATTTACATTCCTTAATCCGTATTCCTTCCCATCCCATACTCTTACTCATTTTCTCTAAGGTGAAGTCCAAGAATCTCCCTTTTTCCAAACCCTTAGATAATTCTTATGCAGGTATCAGACTAGGCTTTGAAAACATTTATTTATGTTATGGTGGTAATGGTGATTACTGTAATAAATGTCATCTTTTAATGAAAATGAAAAGAAAATTATAATTGATGGCTGTATTATAGAAAATAGGATGGGGAAATTATGAGTCCGTCCTTTAATATGTCATGACAGTAGTAGAAAAGGTAACAGAGTAACATGTGTGGCACTTTCAGGTATAAGGTAGAGGAAGTGGGTAACAAGAGGAATCCCACATTTTTCTTCTTTCTTCTACCAGCTTTATGTGGTTAACCATACTGGGGGAAGTAGGATGGCAGCAACAGGAGTCTACCATGTGGTGCCGGTTGGGTTTGAATGTGTCTCCCAAAAGTTCATGTGCTGGCAACAGTGCTGGGAGGTGGAGCCTAATGGAGGTGATTCGTTCCTAAAGTCAGAGCCCTTGTGAATAGATCCGTTTTATCTCAGGAGCAGGTTAGTTATCATGAGAGTAGGCTGTTATGAAGTGAGCCCTGCTCTTGGTACTTTGCTCTTTCACCCACACTCGCTTCCCCTTCCACCCCTCCACCATGGAATGTTGCCACCTGAGGCCTTTACCAGATGCCAGCCCCTTGGTACTGGACTTCCTAGCCTACAGAACTGTGAGATAAATTTCTATTCTCTATAAATTACCCAGTCAGTAGTATTCTGTTTTAGCAACAGGAAACAGACTAAGATAGTGGCTTTGGTATCAGTTTAGTTCAGGCTATAAACAAATCAGAAGCTGAAACACAGTACAAAATTTTAGTACACTACCTGTAAAGGATATGGTAACAGGTTTAACAAGGCCACCTTTCCTTTGGGGATCAGCAGTGCTGCTTTCACAATTTGAAAAGAGGGTTTACTTTTTATTTCCTTTTCTATTTGCTTCATCACAATTGAAGATGGTAGGGATACAAAGGCAAATGAAACCTGTTCCCTGCTCTGGAATGACTCAGAGCCTGAAGGGAGAGATCGTCATACAAACAAACAAGTGCAGTAGAAAGTTACAGTTCCTTGTCATCCACCTGATCAGAACACAGAATAAAGAAGGAGGAGGAGGAAGGCAGGTCAGGTGCTCAAGAAAGCTTTTGGAACAAGGCTTAAAAGATAAGTACTTCTTTGCTAGGTGTCTCTGTGGAGAGTTGAGTTGGTGGGAACAGGGGAGCACAGGGCTGAAGGAGCACAGGCACAAAAGCCCTGAGTGTGAAGTTGAGAGAAGGGAGTGGTAGCGGAGAGAAGGGCAGCAATTAGTGGGCTGACAGGTTGGTTAGTGGGCAGGGCCTTGCATGGCTTAGCAAGAATTGGTCCTGCAGGCCATGTGGCCCTAAGAAGATCTAAGTAGAGGGCCAATGGGATTAGGTTGTTTTTTTGTGTGCCTGCGTGTTTTATTACACTCTAGTTTTTAAATTCAATGTGCTGCTCTTTCATAGTCTATGTAGAATATAAATGTCTTAGCACAATAACTAAGAAAATGCTGTAAAGGCTATCTTAAACAGTTTGATGAAAACATTTCAAATTGTATATAAAACCAGCAAATTGTACCCCATGATTGCATTAATGTACACAGCTATGATTTAATAAAAAAAAAAAATGAAAAAAATGTAGTATTTTATAAAAACTTTATTTGGCGTATTGGGGAAGAGGGTGTGCAAAAGGGGAGATGTCAGTACTAGTGACAAAGACTATTGATCTACTTTAGTTAGGCTCCTCGAGTCCCCTTCTCATTGAGGCCCTGACCATGGCCTTTGGTGTCCATTCTGTCCTTGCTTGGCCTACACAGCCCAGGATTAGCAAAGGATTCTGCTATGTTACCACCTTCACCGATATCTGACCTCCTTTGACATCGGATTGAGTTCTTCATCCCCCACCTTTGATTGTGAGTCCTTGGCCTATCTTTTGCAAGAATCCCCTTATCCCTGATGTCTCCTCTTAGTAATTTTCTATCTGCTAACTCCCTTATCTGCTCCTTGGCCATAAATTCGTCTTTGCTATATTCAGAACTGAGCCTGTTCTCTCTTCCCTATTGTAATATTCCTATTAAAATGCTCTTCAACACGTATGAGAGTAATTTTTGTTTAACAGCAATCAAGGAAAATTTCAGATTCATAATCCAATATATGTATCACTGTGGTGGTATGTATTGGAATAAGATTAGAGACACCTGTTGTAGCCATAAAACAATCATGTAGTGGACCAGAAAGTAGAGTTTCCCTAGATTTAGGGCTGAGGAATACAGTGATATAAAAGGACTAGGAAAAAGATTTAGCAAATGACAGTGAATTAATTCACTGTACTTAAGTAGCATTTGGTCTTTGTGATTTTAATCAATGGTAAATATAGTTGACCTGGGGGAAAGATTATTTAGCTACTGCTTTATTTGGATTTAAATTTATCTTTCCATCACTATTTTTAATTTTAGTTACTTAAAAGGAGGATATTAATTGCTATTTATTTTGACTTAAATTTATCTTTATATCACTATCTTTTAATTTCAATTACTTAAAAAGGGGGTATTAATTGCTATTTAAAGGTGATCTCCAACATCTTTGTAATAATGAAAAGAGCCTAGGGCAGTGGTTCTCAACCTTCCTAATGCTGTGACCCTTTAATACAATTCCTTTGGGTAGTAACCCACAGGTTGAGAACCGCTGGCCTAGGGGATAGAAATCAGAGAACTGTGGCGCTAATGAATTACTAGCTAGTTTATCCTGGATAAGTCACTAAACCTTTCTTCCTTGTGGCTCTTACTGGTATATCTCATTTTGGTACATACTTACCTATAAATTATCTTGCATACTTTTTTCTATAGAAATTATTCATTAACTGACTAGAACTATTAAATTATGCCATTAACCCTTCTGGTCACTCTTAGAAAATAAACAGATTCTGTTTAATGCTTAAATACCATAAACTAGAAGAAAAGTATTACTAGTAGCCACTAGTTATACCTGGGGAATTGGCTTTCTAATGGATTCTTCATTATGACGGCCCAAAAGACATCAAGATATCCTACAGAGGAAAGCCTTGATGGATCACTTTCACCTTTCCCTTTTACTTTCCTTTCCAGGAGGGGAGAGAAACCAAGAAGAGAGAAAAATATATCAAGGAAACTCTACTTTCCTTTTTTGCCAGAACCAAGCACTTACTGGCTTAATTCTACTTTGTATGTGCTTTGTGACCATATTTTCAAACTGTAGTATAATTTTCTTAAATCTTTCCCAAACTCCTTGAGACCAAGTACGTTATTACTGATTGCCATATCAAGCAAGCGATGGTGCCTGCAGTTTGTAGGATTGCTTTCTGTACTGTATTAACAACAGCAAGAATATGTCAATAAAGTACATTCCCTTCCTACAGTACTTTAGCAGAGTGCATAGTTAGCAACTTACTGTATTTTTAGTAAGGGTATACTATTAAGATTTACTCAGTCTCTGGAAATAATTGAAGTACTTTATAAGGTGATGGTATGTAGATACAATATTTGCTTTTTAAATTCTGGTCATTTTTAATGAACTTTTAAGTGTATTGGAGAGATTCCTTGCATTCATATTCATAAGTTAATGTGATCAGTTTAAATTTAAGTGTGCTTGAAAAAATTTATTTAGAAAGTATATTGACATTTAAATTGATATGAATATTAACTTACTTCAGGGTATTGTTACTGAATTTTTTTAGACTTGTTAAATATAACTGAATTTAAGGTCTTAAAGCTTTGACTACTTGAGTGTTAAATTAAATCAAATATAATGATTTAAAGAACAACATCTACTGTAATTTCTGGCATCAATTTACTGGAACATTTTTGTATTTAAGGGAATGAAAGACCTGGGTGGTTTGGAAAAGAATTTAACACAATATTTTTAGATTTAATTTAGGCAGATGTTTTCTTTTTTCCCCTGCTAGTAATATCTTCTGATAAGTGTAGTAAAAACTCTCCCAGAGAAGCCTTTTGAGGTATTGGAGATTATGTTAGGGAGTAATGCCTCTCCCTCTGTCTGGCTTCTATATCTCAGCCCTCTGGATGTATTTGTGTGGGAAACAGGGGTAATTGCCCTTTGTATACCACAATTCAGTTACAGAGGCAGTATAACTTCTTAGTTAAGAACACATGCTCTGAAGCTAGACTCCTTGGGTTCAAATCCCAGCTCTTTCATTTATTAGTTATCACATGTAGGAAACCACTTAAATTTTTTTTTGCATCAGATTCTTTATCTGTAAAATGGAGTAACAAAGGTGTCTCCCTTATTTGGTTGTTATAAGGTGTAACTAATTGAACATGTATAATGCCCTTGGAATAGGGCACCTATTAGAAGCTATATAAGCAGCTGCTGCTGCTCTGGTTACTATTATTACATTTAGATAATGGTTGGAAGAGGTAAATATGCCAGAGTTTTAAGTTAATCTCAGATTTACTGGATTATATATGATTTTCTCCCCTCCCTTCCTTCCTTTCTCTTTTCCTTTTCTTTTCCACAGTCTTACTCTGTTGCCCAGGCTACAGTGCTATGGCCTCAGACTGACTCACAGCAACCTCAAACTCCTGGGCACAAGCAATCCTTCTGCCTCATCCTCCTGAGTAGCTAAGACTATGGGTGCCACAATGCCCTGCTAATTTTTCTATTTTTAGTGCAGAAAATATTTCTATTTTTTGCTGGTCTCAAATTCCTGAGCTGAAGTGATCCTCCTGCCTTGGCCTCCCAGAGTGCTAGGATTGCAGACATGAGGCACCATGCCTGGCTCTTTTTAAAAATTTCTGCATTTTAATTCATGGGTTTATATATTTTTTTTTATACCAAGAAAAAGTATTACATTGACAATATGAAGTATGAATTTCTGGTTTACTTGAATGTTCATGTGAAGTGTAAGAAAGCTAAATGGGAAACTGAATTATCTGCAGGTGGTTTGGTAAATAGTAAATTAGAGCAGAGTGCAGAGGAGGACAGTTGTTTTGTGACATGGATGTCCTCAGTGGGAATAGTCATACTTACGGGATTATATTAATATAATGTTTAAAAGCTAAAGCTGTAGATAAGACACTATGGGGGTCTGTATCCACCTTAGCCATTTATAAGGTGTTTAACACTGGATGTGTTTCCTTATCTGTAAAAATGAAGATAAATATATACCTGAAGGGATGGTTTTAAAGTTTAAGTTACTAGGACTTTGTAATAGTAGGTGTTCATTAATGGTTCCAAAGAAGCAAGGAATCAAAACCCAAGGCAATGAGAAAATTTGCAGTTGTTCAGGATTTTATTCCTCCTCTTCCATAGTGAAGAAGATACACAATTAAATTATATTCTTGGCTTCCCTTTCTCCCATGCTTACCCTTTTCTTCACAATACATTCATTTTTGGGTCTGAGAACAAATATACTTAAGTTGATTACTGCTTTAAACCTGCTAATGGAATCTGTTCTTGAGACTGCGTTGATTTTACTGAACCCAAATATAAAGGCAAGTCTTAAGTGAGGGATTTGTGTTCAAGATAATTGTGATAATGTCATTGTGTCAATTGGAATATAATGCTCTTCTAGTGGTGTCTTTTCTAAATCATAATGCTTATAGTTTTGCCTCCTGGAAATTATAGGTAATAGCTTAATGAGTAAAGTTGTTATAGAGTTATGAGAAATTCTTCTAATTTTATTTTTGTCCTGCTTCCCTTTAAGGAAAGGTATTTGTCTTTATCTTTCTTAAAGTAAAGCTTGATAAGTATTTTTTTTTAATTTGAGGAGATTCACCTTAGTCAAGTTTACATAATAGAGACAAATTAAAGATACAATCTCATGTCCAACTATCTTTTAAAAGTAAGAACATTGCAATATAAGAATATTATTCCATCATAGTTCAGTCAGGGAAGAAGAATCCTATGAGCAAAATAGGTCTTTTTTTTTTTTTTTTTTTGAGACAGAGTCTCCATTGTCACCCTGGATAAAGTGCTATGGCGTCACAGCTCACAGCAACCTCAAACTCTTGGGCCCAAAGGATTCTCCTGTTTCATCCTCCCAAGTAGCCAGGACTACAGGTGCCAGCCACAATGCCCAGCTATTTTTTTGTTGCGGTTGCAATTGTTGTTTTAGGTTGCCCAGGCTGGGCTCGAACCCACCAACCTCAGTGTATGTGGCCAGCACCCTACCCCCTGAGCTACAGGCACTGCCTAGAATAAGTCTTTTAACGTGGGATTTATACAATTGTGGGACCTGCTTAAGCATTCTGGTACAGTTGATGCTTCAGAGTCTGGTATTAAGAAGCTGAAATCTGCAGGGGCATCAGTTAGAATGGAAAGGTGAATGTGATATAGGGAAGAACAAGTACAAATTAGAACCTGTGAGGACAAACTGGAACTTGGGTCTGCCTCTTGCTGCTTTCCAACCTCTCAGACAGGAGATCTGAAGATAAGCTGGTGCCATTCATCAGAGAATTTCCCACTCTTCTGGACCATGGTTAAGAGCAACTGAATCTGGTAAATGAGTGGAAGCTGAAGGAGCTGCAAGGCCTGGGTGCTTGCTGCTCCATGTCCATGAGGCATTCTAGAACATCAGCTATGTCAGGCGTGAGCACAGCTGTGTCTGGCCCTGTAGTGACCTTCAGACCATATAAATGGTGACTGTTTTCATTTCTGCCTTCTAAATCTTGTGCACATTTCTGTGGCCAGTACTAATCCAACACCATAGAGGGAAGGGAATTCTGGGAAACAGAGCTCCAGCTTTACTAAGTTAACACACTGGAAGCTTTCACAGTCTATCCCTTGTCAGCATGGCCATCCCTTTTTAGGGGTGGAATATGGCTACACTTTTCTTAACCATATTTAACTTTTAAATAAAAATAATAACAATTACTCTTTTGCTTAACTTGATGCACCTATTCCAGGTATACCAGAAACTGTCAATTCTCTTCTCAAAAGAAGATGCAAAGTGTCTTTATCCATCTTTGGGTGATATTCATTTTTCTTCTCAGTAACACTGCCCTTTTTATGCCCTTCAAAATTCAATATTGATATAACAAGTTAGCTAACGTTAACACGTTAATGTTGAGTGATAGGGACATGGGAAGGGAAATTAAAAAGGAAAAGAAAAGAATTGGTGTATAATTTATATATATTCACACTCAAATAAGGAAGAAGTCTTTATTCCTGAGAGGTCTGGGCCATAGAAGTCTTGTCTGTTTGGATTATTGTAATTTTCTGTTGACTTATCTCATAGGTCATGGGATTAAGAAGAGGATCTCTTGCATTTTAGATGTTAAGCAATAGCAAAATTTTTCCTTGATGGTAGGGATAAGTCACCTTAGCCAGTATGGTAACCTTTTTTGCCTGTTGATTCACTGTCATGAAATAGTCTCAACTTGCAGTTTAATGGACCATTACTATGACACCTGGTGGAAACATTGCTCTCTAGCACTAAGACTTCTAGACCAAAGTCTAGAAAATATTGCAGGGACTAGAAAATATTTTTTTGCAAGTAGATCACTAAAGGTAATAATGAAAGGGGCTGTTCCCATTTCTTTCCCTTGAGTCCTGAACCTATGAATCCTGGTTATAAGAGAAATAGCACTGTATATTAGTCACTGATTTAAAGTACATATTATATCCTGGAAGATATTACCCCAGCTTTATAAAATGTTTCATCTATCTGACATCATAACAGAATCTTCAAGAGATTGTTTTATCAAGCCAACTGTTTTAGGGTATTGGAGGATATAGTAAGAGAGTCAATTCTCTAAGCATGGGCCCATTTTCATGCTTCATTTGCTATAAAGTGAGTTCCTTGCTTAAACAATGCTGTGTGGAATACTATGATGGTAAGAAAATACAAAGATGGGATTGGCATCCGTAGCTCAAGCGGCTAAAGCTCCAGCCACATATACCAGAGGTGGTGGGTTCGAATCCAGCCTGGGCCCACCAAACAACAATAACAACTGCAACCAAAAGATAGCTGGGTGTTGTGGCAGGAGCCTGTAATCCCAGCTACTTGTGAGGCTGAGGCAAGAGAATCACTTAAGTCCAGATGTTGGGGGTTGCTGTGAGTTGTGACGCCACAGCACTCTACTCAAGGCAATAGCTTAAGACTCTGTCTAAAAAAAAACCATACACACACACACACACACACACAAACAAAGATGGTGAAATTTATTTGGGAAGTTCACCAATGGAGGTCTTGCTATAAGCATTGTGTACAGAAAAGGCAAATCCCTGTCTACAGGTATCTGTAGGTATCTGTTCCAGTGAGAATAAACATTGAGAATGGACAAAATACTACCCCAACCCTTCTATGATGAAAATAGTCCAAATATAATTGACTTGTCACCAAGTTACCGGCTAACCTTCTCCCACCCTATCCTACAGGAATGGTGCCATTTTGGGAGCTCAATATTGTTCTGTGCTATCTGTTCACATACTTCTTCCTTGTCATTAGTTTTCAAATCGTTTTCCTTTTAAGTCCTTGATCATTTAGCCAAACTATTGGCACCAGTCTGTGAATCTCTATATATTCATACTCCATACCCTCTTTCTTGGAAAAATAAAGAACCAGGTATACTGCTTAAAATTTTGCCGAGGCTCTTCCTTTATTGCCACCCTAGAGTGGTAGTGTATTACTGCACCTGTCCATTTTTGCATAGTAGCAGCATACCGTGCAGAAGCTACTGTAAACGGGCTTGAATTTCCTTCTTCCCTGATCATTTGGTTATAGGGTACTCCTCATGAGGCCGTAGGTGTGGATTTATACACAGAATAATCAGTGTAGTAAGATAGCAAGAGTATAGGTTAGGACGTCTTGTGCCTTCAGGACTTACTCAAGCCTTATCTAACATATCATTATATCACTTCCATTTGATAATGAAATACTGCTGGTATGCCCAACTTTTTGGCTAGTGCCCAGGTCATAATGGGAAACTTACGTTGAAAACCTCAGATGTTGTATAGTAACAAATATAGAGAAAAAGGCATTCACCAGTTCAGTAGTGTCATACCAGTTGCCAGGGGGTGTGCTGATTTGATCCAGCAAGGAAACCACATGAAGAATAACAACTGTAATTGGCATTGCCAACTAATTATGTTTCATTAACTTATTGTCATTTTACAAGATTCATCTGTCTTCTGCACAGGCGAATTGGGGGAGTTGAATGAAGATGTGGTGGGAATTTCCTGCATCTTCTAATTTCTTTATTGTGGCACCAATCTCTCCCATACCTCCAGGAAGCAGTACTATTTTAGTAAGCCCAAGTGGCTGAATGGCTTCAACTTGCCCTCTCCCACTCAGTTCACACCAGATGCTGCGTGTGTGTATTGAAGTGTGTGTTCTAGAACTGTGGAAGTTACCACAGGATGGGTTTGGGTATCCAGTAGTTCCACTGTGAATGCACCTAGTTTAGAAGTTTTCCATCATCTGATTTCCATAAGCTCCTGCTCTGATTGGTGGAACACAGTGGAGTTTTGGATCTTTGGGAATTACTATTAGCTTGGAGAAAGTTTGAAGACATGGGTGAAAAACATACAGTACACAATCACTGTAGTAAATTGCTGCACTTCTCTTATGGAAAGGGAAGACTTGTAGTGCGCATATTTGGATATATATAGCAGCATCCTTCTTCACGCACACCTAGCTTCTCCTTTATTCAAGGGACTCTGAGTCTTAGAAGTGGTTTGAGGGGGTGTGACTCTGTGATTAACAAAAGCACTTAACTTGTAGCATAGCATTTCTAGATTTCATATCTCATGTTCCATCTGTGGCAAATGATAACTCAGAACCATGGAGGTTTCCTCGCTGGATCAAATCAGCACACACACACCCCCCCCCCACTAATTTGACAATACATAACTCCATAGTTATGTTGAGTATGAAGAAGTTGTTATTATTAGTTATATAGACCATGGGTAATTTAACTTTTCAAGCTGATTTATGTTGCTTATAGTCAACCAGTTGCTTATATAGTCATACCAGTTATTGCTTCAGTATGATTTTCCATTTGAAACAACTGAATTCAGGGCCACTGAGTGGCTGGCTGCACAGGCTGTGTACAAATTCAAGGGTCACCATTCACATGGATTAGAACAGGCATCCTCAAACTGCGGCCTGCAGGCCACATGAAGTGGTGTGAATTGTATTTGTTCCCATTTTGTTTTTTACTTCGAAGTAAGATGTGTGCAGTGTGCATAGGAATTTGTTCATAGTTTTTTTTAACGGTCTGAGGGACAGTGAATTGGCCCCCTGTTGAAATGTTTGAGGATGCCTGGATTAGAATGTGACAGGTGTGCCCTGAATTTGTGTAGCACAGCACCCTGACTGGGCTTGATAGGTAACTAACTCTGTGTGACCAGCACATAAAGAAGATATTTCTGGCTTCTGGGGGTTTGAGTTTTTTTATTATTATTAAAATGTTAATGGGTGATGTACATTTAGAAGGATTTGGCTTTTGATGACTACTTACACAAGGAGGCGATAGTATATAATTTTTATTGTTTACATAACACATAGAAGATGTTTTTCTCTGTAAATTTTGAACAATGTTCAAAAAAGTAGTTTTAATAAAGTGCCTCTAAGCATAGTATCCTCCCTCTTATAAAGCAGGTAAAAATCTATATATCTGTATTACATGTATATTTAGACAATTGGATGTATATATTCAATATTCAGTTTTACCGTATGGTTTTTTACTCTTTAGTATGCAGGCATCCAATGGTCACATATAAACTGGGCATTTAAGCTGGGCATAGTGGTGCTTGTCTATAATCCCAGTTACTCTGGAGGCTAGGGCAGGAGGATATTTAGAGCCTATGAGTTCAAGGCTACAGTGAGCTATGATTGCAAGCAACAACAACAAACACCACCAAAAAACAGACATTTAAATTACAGGTGTTGATATTATCAGGTAAAAGTTGATGGTAGTTATTTTAAGCTGAGATTAATAACATTTAGATACAGGGAAATGTGCAGGTTTTGGGGTTTTAAAATATAATTTAATGAGTTATAATAAAAATTATAGCATCCCAAATTAAGATAAAGAACAGTTCCATCATTATCTCGGAAAGTTCCTTTCTGCCTTTGTTTAATCAGCATCCCCCAACCCTCCAGGCAATTACTCTTATTTCTATTACTATAGATTAGATTTGCCTGTTTTATAATTTTATATAAGTGGAATCAAGCAAAATATTTTTCCTACTTCCTTCCCTTACCGTGTCTGTGAGATGCATTTATTTTATTTGTATAAATAATTTATACATTTTTATACCAAAATTTGTTCAACTGTCCCCATATTGATGAACATTTGGGTTGTTTTCAGTTTGGGGCTATTAGGAATAAAGCTGTTATGAACCTTTGTGTATAAGTCTTTTTAGACTTACATTTTTATTTCTTTTGGGAAAACATGTAGGAGTAGAATTGTTGGGTTGTAGGAAAGGCATGTATTTAATTTTATAAGAAACTGAAAAAATATGTGGGGACTTTTAGAAGTTCATTGAAAGATAAAACTAAAAAATAGAAACTTTATTTCTCAAGATACTTTTGTAAGTGATAATACCAGTCATTCAGTCCATCCTTAAAGAACTGAGGGCCTGGGACTTTAGGTATGTCACTATAGTCTTTCTTACATTATTAATTGAAGAAAAATGGGTGCTGTTTAAAGATTTTTTTAAAGTTAGGAAACAAAAAGAAGTCAGAGGACCAAAGCAGGATAGTCAGGTGGATGTGTAATGATTTTTCATTGAAACTCTTTTAGCTTGCCATTGTTTGATGAGAGAAACGAGCAAGAACATTGTTGTGGTGGAGAAGACCTCTCTGGTGAAGCTTTCAGGGTGTTTTTCTATTAAAACTGTGGCTGATTTTCTTAAAACAGTCTCAAAATAAGGAGATGATCTTTGTCCCTCCAGAAAGTCAGCAAGCAGAGGTTAAGCTGGCAGATTAGAAACAGCCTGCACACACTGTTTTCATAGGAAGTATTGAAAGTTGCAGGTATATATTCACCTCTGGATGGATCCTCTTAGAGCATTGCGAATCATAAGAGAAGCAACTGGAGACACCCACAGTGAAGGAAAGGAAAGCATGAATCACTTGGCAGTATTGGAAGTACCTGGGGAAAAGTGCCTGCATGCGGGGAAAGAGCAGAAGAGAGAACCCTGGGGCTCCACACTCCCCCTACGGACACTGTGACCCAAGCTGCAAGGGTGCCTTCCCACCACTGCTGGTCTCTGGAATGATCAGGGAGCTACTTGAAGAGTGTAGCAACACTGTTGTAGGGTTTCAGTTGCTTCTGATCCTGGGTTGCTCAGCTAATGCTGTTCTGAGCTCTTGGCCAAGAGCACCCTATCTACACAGGGTTTGGCTCTACTGCAGCCATCTCCACATCACCCCTGCCAGGCCGGGGAGAGCCCCGTGACTGGACACTGTGCAGCACCTCTGTTCATACAGAACAGGTACCTATAGCCATCTGCGTCCATTGCAGCCATCTGTATAGTGCTACTGCCAGCTAGGTAGTCCCACTGATGCTGTTGCCACTAGACTTAGATGAAGCAAAAACCTCTGCTTTTGCGACTCATCCACCACTTTTGATGACTACTTATACAAGGAGGCAATATCTCTGCTGCTGTGCCAACATGTGCTGTGTGCCTCAGCAGCCCTACTCATCACCATGGCCCTGTCCCCAGGTGCCGCCACTGCCCTATTTGCCACATGCTTGCCTGTCACTGTAGCCATATGACCCCCACATGCTGACCACTGCTGTGGCTTGCCCACTTCATGCCACCTTTCCTGTCTGCCACCACTGTCCCCAGACCTGGGCAGAGTCAACATTCAAGCTCTGGTATCCAAGGCTACTGATTAAATAGCTTTACCCAGCCACCACCACCTCTACCATGGGGAGACTTGGGCAGAACAAACTAATGCCATCTGTCCCTGTGAAGAGAGGCATGACTTGCCTCCCACATGAGCTTCCAGCAGTGGCCTGGGGACCAACTGAGCACTCTGCATGAATATCCCCCAGGACCAGCTTGTATTGTGACAACCACAGAGAAACGGGATGATGCAGGGGAACAGCTGCATTACAGGCTCTCAGTATGTACACCCTTCTGTCTGGTAAGCCTTTTGAAGTAGGATTCAAACATGCCATCCAGGGACCTGTTCCTCTCTTCACTGAGCAACAGAGTTCCCTACATAGGAGGATAGGTGTGCCACAAAGCCTGAGCTAAGAGATGAGATTCCAGATGAGAAGGAATCAGCATAAGAATGCTGGCCATGTGGGGAAAAAAGACTCCTTTGACACCCCCCCCCCCCCAAGGGGCACCCTAGCTCTTCAACCCAAACCTCAACAAAAGGAATCTTCTGAATTGGCAAATAAAGAATGTAGAACATTGATCACAAGCAAGCTCAATGGGATTGATGACAAAATTAAAAACCAACACAAAGAAACAAAAAAACTATTTCAAAGAAATAGTCACTAAAGAGATAGACAATTTAAGAAAAAATGTAACAGAACTTCTGGCAATGCAAGAGTCATTTAGGACACTTCAAAATATAGTGGAAAGTTTTGACTAGGCCAGTGGTTCTCAACCTTCCTAATGCCATAATGTATTTTCATTGTTAAAAAGGGGTCACAACCCACAGGTTGACTAGGCCAACCAAAAGACAGAATTTCAGAGCTTGAAGACAAGGCTGTAAAATTAATCCAATTAGCCAAAAATGAATCAGGAACAATGAACAAAGTCATTGAGAATTATGGTACTATGTACTATGCCCAAATATAAGAATTATAGGTGTTTCCTGAGAGAGAACCAAAAAAAAAAAAAAAAAAGAAAGAAAAAGGCAAGAAATGTGAAAAACCTACTTGAGATATTAATGGAGGAAAACTTTTCCTGGTCTTGCTGGGAATCTAGACATCAAGATACAAGAAGGGCATTGAATTTCTGCAAGATTTATTCCTAAGAGGACATCTCCAGATACAGTCATCAGAATTGCCAAAGTGAAGAAGAAAATACTATAATGAGATGAAAGTAGACTTCTTGGAGGAAACCTTACAAGCTAGAAGGGAAAGGGATCCTATTTTTAGCCTTCTTAAACAGACTAACTTTCAGTCAAGAATTTTGTATCCTGTAAAACTGAGCTTCATAAATGAAGAAGAAATAGTCTTTCTCAGATAAGCAAACACTAAGGGAATTTGTTGCCACTAGACCTGCCTTTCAGAAAAATACTTTAAGTGCTTTATCCACTGAACAGAACAGTTGATATCCACTACATAAACCAGGCATCCTCAAACTTTTTAAATAGGGGGCCAATTCACTGTCCCTCAGACTGTTGGAGGGCCAGACTATAGTTTAAAAAAAAACAAACTATGAACAAATTCCTATGTACACTGCACATATCTTACTTTGAAGTAAAAAACCAAAACAGGAACAAATACAATCACACCACCTCATGTGGCCTGCAGCCCGCAGTTTTAGGACCCCTGACATAAACTAACCAAAAGTAAAATCTCAATAGTTCTTATAGAACAGTAACACAATGGAGAAAACAAAGTGATTAGATAGCAATCGACCTGATGACTGGTTTAGTATCTTACATGTCAGTATTAACTTTGAATGTAAATGGTCTAAATTCTTCATTTAAAAGATACAGGTTGGCAGAATGACTAAAACAACAACAACAACAAAACCAAATACAGGTTATCTTCAGGAAACTCACTTAACTTATAATGACTCTAAGGGCTCGACATAAATGGATGGAAAAAATATTCCACACAAGTAGAAACCAAAAGTGAGTAGGAGTAGCTGTTCTTATGTCAGAAAGAATAGACTTACAACAACGGCATTAAAAAAAAAAAGAAAAAGAAAAAAAAAGACAAAGATGGTCATTATATAATGATAAAGGGAATAATTCACCAAGAAGATAAGACAATCCTAAATATGTATGCACCAGCATAGGAGCTCCCAAATTCTAAAACAACCACTACTGACTTAAGGAAAGAAATAAACAGCAAAATCATAATTCCTAGGAACTTCAACACTCCATCATCAGAACTTGAGGCAGAAAATCAACGAAGAAACACTGGACTCTAGAACAAATGGACCTAACAGGCATTTGCAGAACATTGTACCCCCAAACTGTGGAATCTACATTCTTTTTCTTTTGTTTCCAATTAATATGAGGGCATAAATGTTTAATTACATTATTTTCAATTCTAAGTTAAAGTGGTAGTTGAGGAGTAGCTGTTTCACCCAGGAGGTGTGCTGAATTATCCTCACATTTGTACACATTACATGAGATCCTTCCTTTCACCTTTCCTTCTCCCTCCTCCTCTGTCCTCCTTTCTTCCCCTTGCTAGACTACACTTGTGTTTTTTCTTTTGTGTGGGCATGTAGTTTTTTAATACATTGGTTTCATATTAGTATTAAGTACATTGGATACGTTTTTTCTTGAGATATTTTACTAAGAAGAATGTGTTTCAATTCCATCCAGGTAAACACAAAAGATGTAAAGCCTTCATCTTTTCTTACGGCTGAGCGTTCTTTATATACCACGGTTTGTTATTTAATTCATGGCACTTGGGTTGCTTCCACATCTTGACAACTGTGAATTGAGCTGCAGTAAACACAGAATGTACATTCTTCTCATCAGCACATGGAATATTTTCCAAGAAAGATCATATGTTGAGCCACAAAAGAATTTTCAACAAATTAAAAAAAAAGTATGTTACACCATGTATATTCTCAGACCATAGTGGAAAACTAGAAATCAATTCTAAGAGGAACTCTGAAAACTACACAAACACATGGCAATTAAACAGCTTACTGCTGAATGATCCTTGGGTCAATTATGAAATTAAGATGAAAATCAAAAGATATTTTGAATAGAAGTACAGAAAAAAAAATGTTACAAAATCTCTGGGATACAGAAAGGGTATTACTCTTCAAGAGGGATTTTGTTGTGTTAAACACCTTCATCAAAAAGATAACAAATTAACAGCCTAGTGTTGTACCTCAACTAGAAAAGAAGAACATCAACTATACAAAATCTCCCTAAAAAGAAAAGCCTGGGACCAGATGGCTTCATGTCAGAATTCTACCAAACCTTTAAAGAGGAAATAGTACCTATATTACTTAACCTTTTCCAAAATATAGAAAAAGAAGGAATACTACCCAACACATTTTATGAAGCAAACATCACCTTGATCCCCAAACCAGGAAAAGACCCAACAAGGAAATTATAGACCAATATCACTAATGAATATTGATGTAAAAATATTCAACAAGATCCTAACAAACAGAATCCAGCAACACATCAAACAAATTATACACTATGACCAAGTGAGTTTTATCCCAGGGTCTCAAGACTGGTTTGATATATGTAAATCTATAAATATAATTCAGCACATAAATTAAAAAACAAAGACCATTTGATTCTCTCAATTGATGCAGAAAAAGCATTTGATAATATCCAGCATCCATTCATGATATTGGTATAGAAGGGACATTTCTTAAACTGATAGAGGCCATCTACAGCAAACCCACAGCCAACATCATATTGAATGGAGTAAAATTGAAAACATTTCCACTCAAATCAGGAACCAGGCAAGGTTGCTCATTGTCTCCACTGCTTTTTAACATTGTAATGGAAGTCTTAGACATCGCAATTAGGGAAGAAAAGGCAATCAAGGGTATACATATAGGGTCAGAAGAGATTGAACTTTAGCTCTTCGCAGATGATACAATAGTGTATCTGGAAAACGCCAGGGATTCTACTACAAAACTCTTAGACGTGATCAAGGAATACAGCAGCACCTCAGGTTACAAAATCAATACTCATAAATTGGTAGCAAAGCTGAAAAAACAGTCAAGGACTCTATTCTGTACACAGTAGTGCCAAAGAAGACGAAATATTTGGTAGTTTACCTAAAAAAAAGACGTGAAAGATCTCTATAAATATAGGGAACTATGAAACTCTAAGAAAAGAAATAGCTGAAAATGTTAACAAATGGAAAAACATACCATGCTCATGGCTGGGAAGAATCAACATTGTTAAAATGTCCATATTACCCAAAGTAATATACAATTTTAATGCAATCCCTATTAAAGCTCCACTGTCATACTTTAAAGATCTCAAAAAAATAATACTTCATTTTATATGGAATCAGAAAAAAACCTCAAATAGCCAAGACATTACTCAGAAATAAAAACACAGCAGGAAGAATCACGCTACCAGACCTCAGACTATACTATAAATCAATAATGATCAAAACAGCATGGTACTGGCACAAAAACAGAGATGTAGATGTATGGAACAGAATAGAGAACTAAGAAATGAACCCAGCTACTTACCATTATTTGATCTTTGACAAGCCAATTAAAAGCATTCGGTGGGGGGAAACATTCCCTATTTAACAAATGGTGCTGGGCGAACTGGCTGGCACCTCGTAGAAGACTGAAACTGGACCCACACCTTTCACCATTAACTAAGATAGACTCTCAATGGATTAAAGATTTAAACTTAAGATATGAAACTATAAAAATTCTAGAAGAAAGTGTAGGGGAAACTCTTGAAGAAATTGACCTGGGCGAATACTTTATGAGGAGGACACCCCCCCCCCCCAGGCAATTGAAGCAGCATCAAAAATACACTAC